>QBDW01010792.1:0-10680 GCA_003261595.1 Maconellicoccus hirsutus | reverse complement strand
CAACGCCGAAAATATAAGTTTTGTAATCGAACTAGCCTCGCTAGTCGGCGGCTTCGCCCCCAAACCCCCTCGCTACCGCACACTCATTTTTTCCTATTCATTATAATTCTCAATCGTAACTGATGCTATAACAATCTTCTTCGTATATTGGGTGAGATCTAAATCAGATGCTTATGGCAGTTGAGATACGTGATGCAATCTTGATAAGTTGCAATGATTACCGTAAGTTCGCAGTATTTACAGTAATTTACGGTAACTTACCAGTAATTTACGGTAATTTACCAGTAATTTACAATAATTCACCGGTAATTTACCAGTAATTTACAATAATTTACCAGTAATTTTCCAATAATTTACGACATTTGTGTAATTACCGGTAATTTAATTTACGTATTTCGCCAGTAATTTACAATAATTAACTATAATTTGCAGTAATTTACCGTAATTTTGTGTATTTTACCACCAATTTTCGGTAATTTGCGGTAATTTACCAGTATTTTGCGGTAATTTATCGGTAATTTATGGTAATTTACCGGTAGTTTACTGTAATTTGTCGGTAATTTACTGTAATTCAGAATAATTTACAGGTAATTTGTGATAATTTACCAGTAATTTACGGTAATTTACCGGTAATTTGTGATGATTTATCCGTTATTTACAGTAATTTACCAATAATTTACCGGTAATTTAATTTACGTATTTTGCCGGTAATTTAACCATAACGGTAATTTACTGTTGATTTACGATTAGTAACCAACAATGATTTGCCTTTATTAGAAATATATGGTTATTCATGGTTATTTAGGAAATGATAAAAGAAAGTAATTTGTACGATGGTAAATATAAATAAAATTAGTTGAGTTCGAGACTTATTATTGAATTATTATAAAGATTCTTATATGATTCTTATAGAAATATATGGTTATTTATGGTTATTTAGGAAATGATAAAAGAAAGTAATTTGTACGATGGTAAATATAGATAAAGTTAGTTGAGTTCGAGACTTATTATTGAATTATTATAAAGATTCTTATATGATTCTTATAGCCTTAAATTTTCAGTTTTTCCGTAACTTACCATTAACCTTCCATATTTACGATATATAATTACCGGTAGTTTACTGTGTTTAAAATTTGACGAAATTCAGTATGCTCATTCTAGCGTGACGAGGTCACAAAGAAAACGGCCATCATTTTATATATATAGATTGGAAAAACTTTGTTCGGCGCAGAAAGAAATTCCGAAGGTATAAGGTATCATTTTCTGAATAGGAATTACGTACACCAAACTTGGAATCCGGAACGGAAAACGGAATACGAATTGGGTGAAACAATTGATTTATGGGTCAACGGAACTGAATTAAAACCGGAACAATGTCACGCTTAAGGGTTGAAAAGACACCGGAACCGGAACGATTGAAAATTCTAATCCGAACACGATACAAAGACGCCGGTGAATCTCGAGTAATAAGAAAGTTTCAAGTATGTGAGAGATTTGAAACGATTTGCAGATGTTTATTTATCGGGATTTCAATTATCGTGTTTCAAAATATATTTCACTCGGAGGTAAAAAGAAAAGCGACGAATATACTCGCGTGACAGTTATAACATAATAATTATATTCGCGGCGTAAGTTTACAAAGACTGTAGGCAACGGTATAATTTTGCGCGGAATTTTACTATTTGAAGTTTCACAAGATGGTATTTCGTTTAATTTTCGATAAATACGTCGAATCGAAGGTATTTCAAAAGCGGAATGAGTATTTGAGAAGTTGACTGGGTTCATTTCAAAACAATCTCGCAGCCGTGTTTAAATTACAAGAGGAATTACATTATTTGCGGATAGATTGCGTGAAATTTTGGCAACACGTCGATAAAATTTATTTATGAAAATTTACCCGAGGAGAATTAATTTTTAGCGTGTAACGATAAAATGCGATTCGCCACGAAACGCCTTCTCGCAGATTAATTTCTACCAACGATGGGAGGAGTTGTGAAAAAAACACCAAAACTATAAATTTTTCATCGAGATCGTATCCAACATGTAAGAGCACGTTTTCAAACATACGTGGCGCTATGTAACATTGTCTTAGCCAAGGGTGTACTTTTGTTTAATTTAACTGAATACCGAAACGTTTTGTTGGATTAACACTGTTTACTTGCTTGGTAATTTTATACCTCCAGGGGAAGTGGAAAAATCGATAAATATTATACATTTGCACTATGCATACTTTATTTGCCATAGCTTGTAAATATTCATAAATTGCGGTTACAGTTCGCAGCGGTGGATGCTGTGATGCTTTTTAACCAATCGAATTGAAAGGTTTTTGTCGATTCCGTGGCTCGCAAACGACGTAGACGACGATCGTGACGGAAATTATACATAAGTTGTATTTAATTTGAAAACCATTTAGATTTTTGCGTCTGGGTTTCAGCGTAGAAATTTATCGAGCTTTTTGTACCAGCGTCGTTAGGGATTCGTTGGTAAAACGATTAAATTCGCTTGTTTGTGAGCTCGAGTATCATCGAAAATGGCGAAATTGCAGGTTTCATTATTGATGATGAATTTATCTTCGGGAAATAAAGTGATTCGAATGCACGAAAAACTTTGTTCTTTGATGGAGATAATTTAGTATTGACTGGCGAGATCTGAGGTTTTGTGGATTTGAATTTTCTTCGAGGTGTACGTGTTAGAAATTTATAAAAATGTAATCAATTTGCTTTCAAGTGTGAAATTTCTTTTGCATGATTCACAAAAATGTAACCTTAAATGTTAATTTTTTTCGAGACTGCTTGTTATTCTTATTTAAGAAACTCGAACAGGAAATCATTAAGTACGAAAGGATTTTCATCTGAAGAACATAACCACGACGTCGATCATATCATGTCACCCAACATGCTACCATGACAACGTGTCACCAATGATCACGATACGTCACAATGGCAATGAATTGTCATCTGTGAAAGGTATGGTGACATGAAAAGTTATTTTTTTCGTTAAACATGAATATACGACTCATGACACGTTTTAAGAGGAAAGAAAATAATCACCTGACTCGTCATGACATATCATCAACACGCTTATTATCATGACAAGAGCATGATCTGTCATCATAACATGATCATAAGGTATCACCATGACGAGTTATCTGGCGTATTACTAAAATATGACCACGTGTCACTCACGAACATGACAAATGACCACTTTAATGACGTTCAACGTAACAAGTCATTACATATCACTCGTCAATCATGACCATAACACATCACCATGATAATGACTTGTCATTTACAAATTATTATGACGACATGAAAATATCAAGATTATCACTCATGAGCATGACACATCGTGACAACAGCTTGTCAAGGTATACATCACTCATAGTCATATGTCACCATGGCAATGACCTGTCATCTATGACATGTTATCATGACACGAAAATACCAAGATCATCACTCATGAGCATGACACATCGTCGTGACAACAGCTTATGTCGTCATATATGTCACTTATGATAATGATATGTCACAATAACAATAACCTGTCATCTATAATATGTTATCATGCCATAAAATATGAAGCTTGTCAGTTGTCAGTCATAAACATGACACGTTGTAATGACAACGGCTTATGTCGTCATATATGTCACTCGTGATCATGATATGTCACCACATCAATAACTTGTCATCTATGACATGTCATCATGACATGAAAATATCAAGATCGTCACTCATGCGCATGACACATCGACATGACAACGGCTTATGTCGTCATAAATGTCACTCATGGTCATGATATGTCACCACGGAAATAACCTATCATCTATAACATGTTATTATGACATGAAAATATCAAGATCGCCACTCATGAGCATGACACGTCATGTCAACGGCTCATGTCGTCATATATGTCACTCATGATCACGATATGTCACAATAACAATAACCTGTCATCTATAATATGTTATCATGCCATAAAATATGAAGCTTGTCAGTCATAAACATGACACGTTGTAATGACAACGGCTTATGTCGTCATATATGTCACTCGTGATCATGATATGTCACCACAACAATAACTTGTCATCTATGACATGTCATCATGACATAAAAATATCAAGATCGTCACTCATGCGCATGACACATCGACGTGACAACGGCTTATGTCGTCATAAATGTCACTCATGGTCATGATATGTCACCATGGAAATAACCTATCATCTATAACATGTTGTCATGACATGAAAAATATCAAGATCGTCACTCATGAGAACGACATATCTCCATGATAATCGCGTGACGCTTTTTCGTGACGGTTTTCGATTTTGTGTGCTACAGTCAAGATATGAAAATGCCGAAAGAACAAATTTTTAATAATTTTACAACAATTTACTTGCGTGCGAAAAACATGGAAAAATGAAAATCACATATTTTGCCCAAAAATCCACACTCTGCTCGGAAAATTCTCATTTTCCAATTTCTCAATTTTTAAAAATTCGAGTATTGCTAAGAAAAAAACTGAAAAAATCCTGTCATCGATGTCGTTGATCTATGACTCATTTCTACTGAAAATTATATTCATAAACGATTATTTTAAAAAAGGTCAAGCGCACTTCTTTACTTTTCAACCTGAGAAAAGTCCTTTTCGCGAATAAAATTACATCGATTACGATAAAACTCCTATAAATCATCTCCAAAGAAACATCTTCTGGTAAAAAAATTTCAACCGCTTGGTAAAAATGAATAAATTTCGTACTCGAGAGTCAAAAAAAGGACGAAAAAATAATTTTACGATATTTTCGGCGAAATTATCCAAACGAAAAGAAACCCGAAGGTTATAATGGGAAACTAAACGATACAAGCATACGAAACTACCTCGAAAGCCTCCATATGATATTTTATACAAAGTGTCATAGATAGCGCTACCAATCTGCGACTGAATTCTGCACTTTTAAAGAATGTTTACATCGAACGAGGAAATGTTTTTGGGAAACGTTTTCAAGGTTATTACCGAATTGAAAGGCGACGAGAAAATGAAAAGAAGTCGAAAAGAAAAGTCATACGACAAAAATAATCCGCTTTCGAATTACGGCTTATTTATCAAAATTACTGGCGACCTTTTAAGAAGGTAAATTCGCAGATTAAAATCGTTTTCGATGTTGATTACCAGAATGTATGCCAAATTTGGTTCGCCGGCTTTATTATCATAACGAAGCGATCTTCTAATTCGCAGTTTGCGTTTAAGCACGGAGATTCTAAGCGATAATGCAAAAAGTCGCAAAGGCACGAAGGGAGGTAACGAAATTGAAATTGTTTGGCGGTATTCGCGCATAATTAGCATCGACACGTTTTATACGCGGGCATTTAAGAAGTGGTATCTTTAGCGAGGAGGAAAATTCTCGAATTAAATGTAGATACGTTAACGTTGCGAAATCTGGGTAAACTGAAGACTTAATATTTGCTAAATGCTGTCGCGTGGGTGTTTTCCTTCGTGTAGCGTTATTAAATGAAATTCACACTAAACAATTATAACTTGTTTGGCAGATTAAAATGCTCGAACCTTTTGTAATGGTTCACGATGGTAGAAAATTGACTACGGTTTGGAGCTGCGTTGGATTTATCGACGTTATTACGAAGTAAACAAGATGATCATTTTTTAAATGAAGGAAAATGAGGCGTGAATTTTTTCCCCGAGCAGGAAGTACGAGTGGAAATAAAATTTAAATGGGTACTAAATGTTGCCAAGCTATTTGTATTTAGCTAGTTACGCCTCTTTTGGATATGTTGGTAATGTGGAGCAGATAAGTAAGATAGGGTTATAAGGATATATTAGGTCTTAAAATTATACGCGGTGATAATACTAAGGCGGCGTTGCGATATAAAGAAATAGAATAAGGAAATCTGGCGCTTTGTAGCCTACCGAGAATAGCCGAATTTTCTTCATTTTTCGGTACAAGGAAAAGCACGAGTTTGATTAAATTTGAATATATTTTAAATGAAAATTATTCAGTCGCGTTAATTTATCGATCGAAAAGAGAAAGGGAATTAAGAAATTCTTGAATCGTAATTTTTCTAATTTTTTACGCTTTATGTATTTCGCAAACTTGCTAGAAAGAATTACTTCGAGGTTCTAAATGTTTTCGTTATGCTGCAATACACGACCAATGAGATGATCTTAATATTTCCATGTCATGATAACGTCATAGATGAAAGGTAATTGCTATGGTGACATATCATGACCATAAGTGTCACGCCTTGACACGTGAGCGATATACGATGTCATAATAAGTCATTACCATAGTGACTTGTTATGACTATACGGTTGTCATGTCGACATGTTCTCATGAGTGATACTCTTGATAATTACATGTCACGATAACATGTCATAGATGACAGGTCATTGTCATAGTAACATCATGATTACGAGTGATATATACCGCGCCAAGTTACCGTCACGAGGTGTCATGCTCATGAGTTATAATCTTGATATTTTCATGTCATGATAACACGTCATAGATGACAAGTCATTGTCGTGGTGACATATCGTGATCATGAGTGACATATATGACGACACGAGCCGTTGTCATGACGACGTGTTATGCGCATGAGTAGTGATGTTGATATTTTGATGTCATGATAACATGTTATAGATGACAGTTCATTGCCATGGTGACATATCATGATCATGAGTGACATATATGACCACATAAGCTGTTGTCACGACGATGTGTCATGCTCATGAGTGATGATCCTGGTATTTTCGTGACATGATAACATGTCATAGATGACAGGTCGTTGACATGGTGACATATCATGACTATGAGTGATGTATACCTTAACAAGCAGTTGTCACGATGTGTCATGCTCATGAGTGATAATCTTGATACTTTCATGTCGTCATAATAATTCGTAAATGACAAGTCATTATCATGGTGATGTGTTATGGTCATGATTGACATGTGATATGTAATGACTTGTTATGTTGGACGTCATTGAAGTGGTCATGTGTCATGTTCGTGAGGGACACGTGGTCATATTTTAGTAATACGCCAGATTATTCGTCATGGTGATACCTTATGATCATGGTATGATGACAGATCATGCTCTTGTCATGATAATAAGCGTGTTGATGATATGTCATGACGAGTCAGATGATTATTTTCTTTCCTCTTGAAACATGTCATGCGTTGTATATTCATGTTTAACGAAAAAAATAATTTTTCATGTCGCCCTACTTGTGATAGATGACAATTCATTTTCATGATGACATGTCATGTTCGGGAGTGACATGTGATCATGTCATGGTAACGTGTCAAGTGACATATGATGAGAGTCATTATATGGTGACATGGCATTGTTGCGAGTGACATGTGACTTCAAATGACGTCTTCTGATGAACATCATAGTAACGAAGTGACATGAAAATGTCACACTGTATTGTGGACTTGTATGTAAGTTGATGCTACGAATACTTTGAATTATTGGCTGTTTATGAATGTCTTGTTCAGTTAACAAGTATCGTGCTCAAATTAAGGAAGGTCCTACAACTTTACTTCTGGCCCGTTTTCACTTTCAACGACTTTGTCAAATGAGGAATGATTTTTTGGAGAAAATGTTGGAAATTCTTGAAATTAGGCTCATTGTTGAATATTTGAACAAGGAATTCGTATGTTCAGGCAGTTCCAAGATAAGTCATTTCAAAAGCCTGAGCACGAATCAGTAGCTATTCCATTAGCGAGGAAAATCCGGCAAATGGTAAATAAAGAGATATGGGTAGTAAAAAAAGAGGAATAAGAAAAACAATGAGTCGTAAATATATTTAAAAATTAAATATTTCAAACACGACCGGGCGATTTAACATAAACACAGCACTGCGATGGAATTGAAATCATGTAAAAATGACCTCATTTTCGCGGCTATATTTTTAATGTAAAACGTAACTGGCATTAATCTTGGAATTTGGAAAAACAGAGAGGATTTTCTTTCTTATCTGCAGACTAATACATATTTATGCGCGGCATTAGAAACCGTCAGAGGTGGTATTTTTTTCTGAGGTGTAGTTACCGAATGTGCGGGTAAAATAAAAGAAAATTCTACGGCTGGTTTTTCCTTCGGATGGCGTTATATAGCACGTTCTCGGGATAAGAGTATACGAGATAAGGTTGCGGTGTATAATTTTAAAGCGTATCTTGTTTACATGTTCGGTCGACGTGAGGCGGGAAACCGTAAACAAAGGTGGGTCTGGTAATGTCGTTACCATGCCCTTTAACTCTCATGCTTCATCGCGCCTAAAAGAAAACCGCTTGATTCTATTATCTGGCGGTAAATGAATAAAGATACCGATGAGCCCAACATCCATCTTAATGCTTGGCCTTCGAGATTGTCCCATTGGGACGCTGTTGACTTTAATATATCACCATGTACGTTGGCTTTTACAAGACAACTAAACACCGGCGCGTAAGAACCCGGTGCAAACACTCCATTAAACGCTAGATTAAAGTTTGTCCGATGGCATTTACTTTGAAAGTTCCAACTTGGCGCGAAAGTTGACTAAAGCGAGAAAGGACAGTTGGTGTTACTTTAACGAAATTCCATTGTGAGGGTTTTAATCCGTCGCGGTTAGATTTGGCGCTTCGCACCCCGGTCATTTAAAACAGTTAAGCTTGTATTTTTTTCCAATGGGCAAAACCATCCAAGAAGTTGTTGAGAATTAAGCCGATAGGGTAGTTTTGAATAGTTTGACCAATTAATGACTTTATCATAGGGCTTAAGAAATGTTTACGTGGTTTTTTTATCTGAAATGACCTCAGTGTTGGTATTAGTAAAAAGGGTATTTTTCTTATATCCTGAGAGAGCATTTAATGAAATGGATATGTCAATGAATTAGACAAGTATCTATGTCCGATGAAACTCATATCTTGAAATTTTCACGGGGCGTCGTTTCGGCGTCAAAAGTTTCAGCGGAATGCGGAATCGTAGAATTGTTATCTTCGAATGAACTAGTTACGTGACGTTTTTCGTTAGACTTTTCGTTAACTTTTTGCGTGCTATACAAATTCACCGGGTAAGTTTTTCCGATAGACAGCTTTGTTGATATTTTCAACGCTATGGATTCGTACAGTAATTGAGTCGGAAGTTGGATACATTTATTTATAGTTATGAAACAATGTCAAAGGTGTTCTGTGATACTTTTCTAGAATAGATTTCAAACGGTAATTACTCGGTTTTGAGAAGGTGTTCGAGTTCGACGGAAGTAAGGGGTATTTTTGGAGCATCTTTGTAACACGTCGTGAAACTTGGAAGTTTTGATTTCATTTGAATACGTGATAACAATCGAGGTAGTTTACGTTGAAGGTTTTGAATCGGCGCCATAACTTATATCTAGATCGCTGCCTAGTCACTGATGGTATCTCTTGAAATTACACTAATGTAATTATGCTCGCGTATACGTTAATCCACGGGAAATCAATGTTTAAGTATAATTCGCGTGTAGAACAGGAAAAAGTAAAAAAATTTTTTTGGTATTTGAAGCCTGAACGATTTTTTTAATAATTAAATCACCCCCTCCCCTTCCGGCAGGGGCTCACTACTAGTGCCTTTTCAGGACTTACCGTTCGGATTCTTGCCTCATCCAGTGAGGAGGAAGACGAGGCACCTCCGATTTATTTACCTATTGGCTTAGTAAGCCGAATGGTGCCCCATCCACCCCCCACCGACTAAATGCTACAGGCAGATAAGCATAAGCGATCTGCCTCAGGATCCAGATTTTGATGATATTTTAGTATTAGGTGGGTACCATCGAGAAACGTTCGTGACCAAAATTTCAGCTCCCCTCTCCCTCCCGTTTTCGAGAATTTTTTTTTTCGAAAATCAGATAAGAATTTTTTTTTCAAATTACAGTTTACGGAATTAATTGAAATTCTAGTACATGGTAGACCCTCACAAGAGCCTTCCATAAAAAAATCAACAACCCCCCACTCCAATTTTTTCCCCTCCAAACGGGCGTTTTCGACTTCATTTCTTTTTTTTAAGTATCTATATCATTCGGCAAAATTTTCAAACCTCATTTTTTCAATGTATTTTTGACCCCTAAATGTCATATATTTTTTTCAAAATTTTTCCTCCCCGGGACCGTGGTCAAAAATCGCAAAAACCACGCGCGCGCGTTGGGTGAAACTTCCCACTACGCGGTAGCGCCACGTTCACCGTTGCGCGCCATGCATACGCAGCAACGCGCGTAACTGTGGACGAGACGCTACAGCACAGTGAGAAGTACCGATTATGTGCGCGCGCTAAAACTCGTCATTCAAATAATTTTTTTCTCAAAATTTACTGATTTTTGAGTGATGGGTCGTATAATATTTTTTGTTTGAAATAATTTCAAAATTATTTTGCGATTTTTTTGGTGTCCAAAAAGTCAACTTTGGTACGTTATTTTTTGGCCTTGTTTTGCTTTTTAAGAAAATCGAGTTTTTAGATTCCAAAAAAATCGCAAAGTTAGATTATTCATTCCTTATTAATTATTAAAAATGATTCTCCATGTTCCATAGAAGCCGAACCCTCTCCCGGATTTTTGACCATTCCTCCGGCCCAAGCACCCGCGCCCGATCGGTTCTCTTCTGGAATTAAAACGCCAAAATTTTGCTCTTGTCGCAATAGGGACTACATCATACGACGTCAT
>QBDW01010791.1:0-23586 GCA_003261595.1 Maconellicoccus hirsutus | reverse complement strand
TTTTTTTTTTTTTTTTTTTTTTTTTTTTTTTTTTTTTTTTATTTGATATTTAACGTCACCAAGGTTATATGTATAACATAAAGTGACTTAAAATATATATTTTTTTTTAAATGAAAATTGTTATTTAAAAATTAAATTAGATTATCAAAGTTAATATTATATATTATAAAATTAATAAGATTTAAGTGAAAATTTTTTGAAAAAAGATCAGTATTGTTAATTTTGAAAAAATTGTAATTTTCAAACTTCAAAAATTCGCCAAAAATCAAAAACTCAACTTGGGCAGCTAAAATATTGGTTTGGTGGTTTTTTGACATGCTCTTTCCAAAAATGCAACTCTTATTTAAATCCGAGCCGGACACCTCAAGTAGTTCCCTTGTAAGGGGTCATGCTTCGGCATGTACATGTAATGGGTGTCCGAATAGTGCCTTATGGGGGTATCAACCTTTCACCTCCCCCCTCCCAATCTTTTTCAGCCTCAAAAAACATGATTTTTGAGTCTCTTTTAACGAACAATTAGAAAAATAGTTGTTTGTGGTGGTATCTTATTTTATGGGTAGTGTGGTCTAGAGTTAGCGTTTTCGCATCCCTGGATAGACTGAAATTTGCTCTTCTTTCCTCTCTAGTTTTGGTGACAGAATCATAATTTTATTTAAAGGAAAAATTTCCACATTTTTTTCTATTTCGATAGGTAAGGTACTCAAAGTTCAACTTTTCTAAAAAAAAAACGTATACTATGTATATTGCACGAGCGGAGCGAATGCGAAAATTTTTGCATTTATTTTTAAAAATATGAAATTCGCATCATTTTTTTGAGGGGTTTCCAAGTACAATCTGTTGTAAAATTATTGAGAATGCGATGGAAAAATTGTCCCTTTTTCAAAATTGGTCTGAGCACCTTAGATCGCAGGAAGAAAAGAATTCAGGGCATAATTTGGAAAACGCTATTTTAAATGTTGGGGAGTTTAGACTTCTATTACAAAAGTATTCTTTTTTTATTTTTTTTTAATTTGAAAAAAGCGTCAAAAATGCGGAAAACATTAAAAAGAATCATAATTATAATATCATGATACACTACTTTGATACTTCGTGTATCGTCGCATCCTCGAGTGTGGGTGTAGCAGCGTAGGCATAATAGATGAGATAGGTAAAGGCGTCAGGTAGCAGTAGGTAGTAGGTACACTAATTTCCGGGCGCGGTTTGACGAGGCATTGTCAATCTTTTGTTTTGATTCGCTTTTGTTTTATTGTTACAAGCGACGGTATTTATAGAAAGTTGGCGTTGTTTTTGCGTTTTGCTTCGCATTGTCACGTTTTCTCGAGCGGAATATTTTACCTTCATGTTAGCTAGTTGATTACGACGACGTCGAAGTTTGACGCGTTTGCATGCGCTACGGAGCGTGCGGTCTGAACCTTTGAGGTGTGGTATTGGCATGGCGGTTTTTCTCCGATCCGGTCTCGTGTAATGAGAAATTCAATTTTGTATCCGCGGTCGCAGTCTGTACCGCGTTAAGAAATTCAATCGAAATCGAAATTAGAAAATTACGAGGTACCGCTTGAAACCGTTTGCCGCGTGTCGTCGCGTGAGGCATGACGGCCCGGTACGTACGGCCGGGTGTATTATCCGCCGGCGTGAAATTAATCATTTTTCTTTGTTCGGGTTGTTTTTCTCGTTTTTAGTTTAGTTTGTTTGGGTTTGGGTAATTAATTTTTCAGAATCTGTCGTAAAGGGCGCGTGCTATTTCGTATGCTCAAAGTAGACGATTTCGAAGGAAGTTACTACTCGCTGTTGGACAAATTTATCGCGCAAATCGACAATCGTGTTTTAGTTTTCTTCATCTGTCGAGATGTAGGACTCGCGCATTTCCGTAGAATTCCCCTTCGTGCTAGTAATTAATGTTGTAAATTATCAGCCTCCTGTGAGGTTTAGTTGGTAGGTAGTAGGTAGCTAGGTATTAGGTAAAGGTACAGATAGTAAACGTACATTAATACGAACGATATTATTATGGTATTGTGTGCATTTCGAAACCATAATGGAGATTAGAGTGTAATCGGCCAAGTTTTGGGATTTAATTGAAATTCTTCACGCACGTACGTCATCGTAACATTCGTAACCATAAAATTAGACAGCGAACGTCAACTTGGCAAGTTCGATCGAGTACTTTCGATAATCTCAATCAAGCCGCGTTTCACTATTTTTGGTCCTGGGAGAAATAGGCGTCCATGGTTAGGCGGATTTTCGATATTTTCCGCGTCAATATCATCGCTAAGACGCGATTTCCGTTCACCTTTTCAGCTTTTCCAGTTCATTTGCCATGTTAGCGGCGGCGCGGCGTACATGACGGATTTCTTCATCATCGTTGATTATATTTCATTTTCGGTTATTGTTTCACGGGCATTGTTTTGAAGTATTATCGGAAATAGTCGTTGTGAAGTTGATTCGGGTATTTTCTTCCGAAGTAGGTGGGGTATGGTAGTACGTAATAAGGATAGGTAGTAGGTGCTAGGTACATTACGTTTTCCGTTCTTCATTTCGCTTTTGTATGATACCATACTTACGAAATATTCGCATCTTTTAATTCGCTTTAAAATTTCAATTTCTATCGGCATGAATTTTAGCCGATGGATGTTATTATTTTACGAAAGTTAATCGATTCGAATTCCTCAAAAACGCTGAGAGGGAGGAGGTTGAAAGTTTGGTACGTGGCAGAGCTTTATGTTTGGTCAAATCCCAAAAATTGACAGCCACCAATCGTCATTTTACCCTACTAAAATTTGTTTTTCAACTTGTTTATTTTTATTTAGCTATGGCGGCGCTGAGTGAAAATTTTGAAACTTCAGTATTAGCTGCCCTATTGACCCTTAAATAATATAAATTTTTTTCAAAATTTTCACTCAGCGGGATTGTGGTGAAAAACTAAGAAAACGTTCAAAAATCGACTTTTTTAAGTCGAAAAAAATTGCAAAATAATCTCCAAATTATTTAAAACAAAACACGTTATATGACCAAAGACCCGAAAATCGGTAGATTTCGAGAAAAAAAATATTTAAATGATGTATCCAAATGTGCGCGCGGTCATCTACAATTCCCACCGTGCGATAGCGCTCTGTTCGTAATAACAGACAACGCTTCGCATTAGGCACGTTACTACGTGATTCATGCAATAACTTGCCTAACGCGACGCTTCGTGCGTTGTTACGAACGAAGCGCTATCGCACGGTGGAAAATGCAGATACCACGAGCGCTCTTTAATTCATTACTTGAACAATTTTTTTCTCAAAATCTACTGATTTTCGGGTCTTTGGCTATATAACGTGTTTTGTTATAAATAATTTGAAGATGATCTCGCGATTTTTTTCGAGTTGGAAAAGTCGATTTTTGTACGTTTTCTTAGTTTTTTACCATGATTTCGATGAGTGAGAATTTTAAGACTTCGGATTCAAGTGATTTTGCAACCACCTAATTATATAAATTTTTTTCAAAATTTTCACAAGACGGAATTATGATGAAAAACTTGAAAAAAATGTACAAAAATCGACTTTTTAACTCGAAAAAAATGGCAAAATAATCTTCAAATTATTTACAACAAAACACGTTATATAGCCGAAGATCAAAAAATCGGTAGATTTCAAGAAAAAAATTATTTAAATGATGAATTTAAGTGCGCACGCGGTTATCTGCAATTCCCACCGTGCGATAGCGCTCCGTTCGTAACAGCGGACAACGCTTCGCATTAGGCACGTTACTACGTGATTCATGCAATAACTTGCCTAACGCGACGCTTCGCGCGTTGTTACGAACGAAACGCTATCGCATAGTGGGAAGTGCAGATGACCGCGAGCGTTACTTGAACAATTTTTTTCTCGAAATCTACCGATTTTCGGGTCTTTGGCTATACAACGTGTTTTGTTATAAATAATTTGAAAATGATCTCGCGATTTTTTTCGAGTTGGAAAAGTCGATTTTTGTATGTTTTCTTAAATTTTTACCATGACTCCGCTGAGTGAAAATTGTGAAGTAAAAAATTCCTATCTGTTTTTCAATTAGGAATTTTTTCCCAAAAAGGGGTACGGGGTAGTGGTGTAAAGTTTTAGTCACGAACGTATCTCAACATTACCTAACTACCACATTAATTAAAATTTTTTTGAGTAAAAAGGCCGAATCCGCCTGCCTACTCGGTTACGGCTTTTCAAAAAAAAATAATAAAATTGCATAGTCAACAATTTTAGAAAGAATTGTACTTGGGAGCTCCTCGAAAAATGATGAAAATTCCATATTTTTTTGAAAATAATTATAAAAATTTTCTTGCTCGCTTTGCTCGGGCAATAAAACCTTTTTCTTTTATTTGTTGAAGTTTCTGGGGAAGAAATGGTTTATTTTCGATCTGTCTGAAAATGCAAAAATGCTAAATTTGGTCCTAATCAACAATTACACATCACAAAAATGAGCTAAAATTCAGAGGGGCTGTAAATTTTGACTTGCATACGGCGGAGAGAAAGCTCAATTCGGCCTTCACTTCGTGCATTCTATGACCTTTGCGTCCACTTTTACTGTTTCTGTTTCGTAAATGGAAGCGATTTTTCAAATGTGAATTACCTGGATACCTAATTACTCATTATTACGTATTTTAAATCCTTACCTTACTTGAAGTCGCAGAAATTGTTTTTAAAAATTTCGACCGACAAACGAGAAAGAATTTTCGCTTGGATTTGAATGATATTCCCATATTCCCAAAAAATGGTATCGCGAAGGTAATTAATTCCGTGTAAACAGAGATCTAATATTCGTGTTTATTGTCGTAACGAAGAGAATGGTGAGAAAGTGGTTGGGGGATGGGGTGAAAATGAAAAACGTGGAAAAAGGTTTTAACGAGTGAAAAAATTCGAGAGAAGGAAATTAATTATATTTGAGTATCTTTCTTCGGCGCTATGCAAATGTGTTTACGTACAGTGTATAATGTATATAGCGTAGGTATATACTATAACCTGTGCACGAACAGTACGGTTTAAAGGTTTTACATAGGAAGTTGGTGCGCCTTTTTTCCGCCGCGCCGTTTCGTCCTCTCTCTATCTTCTTCCAAGTACCGAACCCTTTACGTCTTCGTCGTGACGCGCTAATGCATCGTTGTGTTTTCTTGCATTGTTTTCGCGAAATACTTGTTGAAGGGTAGGTTTAATTTGTTTTAAATGTTAACTCGCAGCGTAAAGGTTTCACTTTCTTCGTAAAAGTTGGTAATTTTTTGCTCTTTACCATAAACACAGAACGCAAAGCGCAGAGTAAAATAATTAGTCAAGCAGCGGTACTCGGCAGAAGCGTAGAAGTACGTACTCGCAATGGAGTAACACGAACTCTTCCGCTCTGCAAATGAAAGCTCTACCTACTATTCTAAACGTAGCTGTACAAAGATGTATACATATTAATCGATAAACGCGAAAAAAAAGAAGAAGAAAAAGAAGAAAAAGAAAAAAGTGCCGAGTGAAAAGACTCGACTACGCGGCGAATTATTTTAATTAATTTTCACAAATGAAATTAAACTCGAGTCGAGATTTTTCTGCAATGAGCGAAACTACTCGAATGGAATTTGTTAGCGAAATGAAATACTTATTCCGTGTACTTAATCGTGTCGACGAGTCGAGTAAAAGATGCACGAAATAAAGCCAAAATGAAGGAATGAAAGAGAACGAAACCTGCAAATGATAAAAATCTGTTACACTTATCAAGTTTAATTTAAAGATAGAATTTTGGTTAGTTCATTCGACTCGTAAATAAGACGATCGCTACGATAATGTAAAGACGGCGACGTCAACGAAACAAATAAATTGACTCGTTGTAATTAGCAAAGAACACTTTCAAATTTTCAACCGAACGCTTTGATTGGTTCGTCTTCATTTCGTGTTAGGCATTTAGTTGAGGCACTTCACATGACAATTGGGTGTGCCGTGTATTCGCATTAGTTTGCATACGCCTCCCTCAACTTTGCCTTTAGAGGTACTTCATTATGATACAGTTTTACAGCTACAAACAAAAATGTTCCACCGATTTTCATTCAGCTTCTATTACACAAGCACTAATATTGCATCAACTCGAACGTTAAATTTTTGACAATTTTTTAAATTTTTTCTGTCCAGTGTACCTGAAGAGTGCGCGCTTCGTTAGTAATTAAAAAGTGACATGAATGTAATTACTTTCTGATTTTTCCGGCAGACTGTAGCGGTTGTGTGATGGTACGCTATTCTGGTTATTGAGATGGTACTACGGGTATGGTGGATTGCATAACCAATTTTTGCAGGAAAAAACTTTGAAATCCCTGTAATTTCCCGGGAAAATTAAAATTGTGGAATATCGCTTTGTAGGACAATTAAGTGTACGTTTTTAGATATCATTTCAAAAAATTTTCCCATTTGATCAACAACTGCAGTTGTGAGGTCCTAGAAACCTCAAAATAAGGTTCTGTAACTTCAATTTTTTTATAAAATTGAGTAGTTTTTTGATATTATAATCTTAAACGCACATTTGTTAGTCCTACAGAGCGATATTCCTCAATTTTAATTTTCCCGGGCAAGTTACACGGATTTTAGTGATTTTTCCTGCAAAAATTGGTTATGCAAACCACTATACCCGTAGTCGCGTCTTGAAGATCCCTCTCAGAAGTGGCTGATTTGCAGGTTCTTGAATCGGGTACTGGAACAAAATTTTTTGAAATCTTTTGCGAAAACGGGAATTTTTTTTTAATTTTTTAAATAATCTAAAACTCATTATTTAAAATCTAAAAATGTGCGGAATGCGAATGAAATAAAATTTTTAATTTATTAAATAATTTAAAACACATTATTTTGAAGTACGCACTCTGAGGAACGTATGTTTGTAATATTCGTAAGGGTGCGCATCTCTGACTTTTCAGAAAAATTAAAATTTTTCAAAAAATTTCTTTGAAAAAATTCTGAAATTATCGCAAGGCTACATGCTGCTATTTAGCTAAATTAGTGTAAAACTCCCCAAGCTATGAGCACTTTTTCACTTGATGCGCACTCTTAGGCACTCTTCACCTGTATATTTTTTTTTTCGTTGAAAGTTCAAGTCAATGATCATTGATCAGCACTTGACGTGAAGAATATAGCGAAAGGCAAATTTTGATTTTAGAAACACCAAAGGCCTGAACTGGATTAGCACTAAGCAGTAAGCACTAAGCAGGCCGATTTGGCCTTTTTGTTCAAAAAAATTGAAATTAAGATGGTAGTTAGGTACTGTTGAAATACGTTCATAATAAAAATTTTAGATCCCTACCCCCACCACTTCCTGAGAAAAAAATTCGTAATCGAAAAGCAGATCAAAATTTTTTTCTCAAAAACAGTAAGAGAGGGGAGGTTGAAATTGTGGTATATGGCAGACCTTTATGTATGGTCTATACAAAAAAATTAACAACCCCATTCATTCATTTTACCCCCACCAAAATACGTTTCTTGACTTGTTCATTTTTATTTAACTACTGCCCCGCTAAGTGAAAATTTTGAAACTTCTGTGGTAGATGCCCTTTTGACCTCCAAATGATATAAACATTTTTTCAAAATTTTCACTCGCCTTCGTTATGGATAAAAGTAATGAATTCGAGCGCGCGTGCGATCATCTGTATTTCCCACTGTGCGGCAGCGTTTCGTTCGTAATAACGGGCCACACGCCACGTTTTTACGTGATTCATGCAATAACTTGCCTAACGCGGCGCTCCGCGCGTTGTTTCGAACGAAGCGCTATCGCACGGTGGGAGATGCAGATGACCGCGCGCGCACTTGAATTCATCACTTGAGTAATTTTTTTCTCGAAATCTACCGATTTTTTGGTCTTGGGCTGTATAATAGATTTTGTTATAAATAATTTGAAGATTATTTTGCAATTTTTTTCGAGTTAAAAAAGTCGATTTTTGTACGTTTTCTTAGTTTTTCACCATGACGCAGGTGAGTGAAAATTTTGAAAAAATATTTATATCATTTGGGAGTCAATAGGGCATCTATCATCGAAGTTTAAAAATTTTCACTCTGCGGGGCCTTAGTTAAATAAAAAAAAACAAGTTGAAAAACGTATTTTGGTTGGGGTAAAATGATGATTGAGGGTTGTTGATTTTTTTGTATCGACCGTACATAAAGGTCTGCCACATATCAAAATTTCAACCTCCTCCCTCTTACCTTTTTTGAGAAAAAAATTCCAACAAAATGGCCGAATCGGCGTGCTTCTCGGTTACGACCTTTGAATGGAAAAGAGCAGAAATTCGAGTATAGAAATTTTGCGATTGCAGTTTTTTTTAAATTATATTTAAATCCGAAATGGAAAGTTTGAACCTTTTTGGCCCCATAAAAGGGACTGGACTGCGAAGCGGCCATGAGGCCAGAGGGCGGAACTCCCCAGAGTACTTATTACTCGTATTTATGTACTTGGTATTTAAGTACGTTCAAAACTGTGCTAGGTTATCACGACGAAATTCAACTTGCGGCTGCGGCTTACCATTCGTGAATAAAAGTGTCCACTAAACGTGCGAGTGAGTTATGTTTGTATTATAACGCGCACCGTGTGCCGTATGATGAGCTTGTATCGGTGGAAAATTTTAACATTTGTAAAAGTCGAGAGGAGGAAAGCTCCGCCGAATGATTTATGACGTATGCTACGTAGGCTTGATATCGTTTTGATGTTTCATCCGACTTTACTTTTCGCTAGCCGTCGCTGCCTATGCTGCGTGCGCGTGTACCACAAGCTAGCTGCCTACTGTCTATACAATCGTATTTGTCGGACTTTCGACGACGTCGATGATATTTTGTATTTAACAGAAGTTGAGCGAGAGAAAAAAAAGGCAGAAATACGGTCAAGTTGTTGGCATCGGAAAATAACGCGGCACAGTTCATTTACTCTGCGATACATCCATCAAAATACCTTCAAATCGAAAACAAGCGCAGAAAAGCTTACAGCTAAATAATCGCAAACGCGATGAAATATAAAAATACGTTGAAGAAAAAACCGGCAGAAAAAATTGGCAGATTTTTGTTCGTTCGTTTCGCTCGCTGCGATGCCGAATGCGGAAGAAAAAGATTACACATAAAACGAATTTCAGTGCCATTTTTAATATTGTCTCGGTAGTTATTGTTGCCGGTTTTATTAGGTCTTTTGTAAGAAATTTCTTTCTGTCTGGGTGGCTCTGGTCTTATCGTAAGCGTAGCTCATTTGGAATATGTAAAAAAAAAAGCGAAAGAACGAAGAAAAAATGGGGAGAAATGCCTCGTGTTTTTTGCACGCTTATTGTAATTTTTTTTTCTTCGCCCAGAAATATACGCATTTTGAGCTCGTCATTTCTTTAACAGCTTCTTACAACCATTATTTTTTATTACGTCGTGGTTGGTACTTCATACCTCCCGCGTATGTCGTAAAGGATAACGCTGCGTCGCAGCCGCTCGACACGCCTGGCGAATTACCGTCAACGTACCGTGACGCGCCGTCAAGTCGCGTCGGTCGAGACGCGGAATTTGCGCTATGCACTTGTGCAGTTGTCGTGCATTTGCTTGGGACCTGTTTTCGGCTCTAAATGTTCAATGTCGAATACTCAGGTAATTTCACGTCACGTGTTATTTTCAGGTGTCGCACGTGTATCCCGAAACATTCACGGAGACGCGTCCAAAAACACCACCGATGCGATGCCCATTGCGTCGCCGATGGAATTCGATCATACCGATGACCAAATCGTTGGTAAAGTCGGCGAAAGCGTCAGTTTGCCTTGTTCGGTGAAAAACCTTGGAGATAACGTGGTGAGTGGCGTCTTTGCCTCTGTTTGTAATAACTTCCTTCGTAGGTATTACGTAGTAGCTGGTAGCCTGGTGCGATTGCTGTGAATATTTCCATCGGACAAGATGATGGCGAAGGTGTGAAAAGACAATCGGCGGTAGCTAGGAGTTGGAGAATTGTTGAAGTGCACGTAATCGTCACTGTACCGAAGTTGGCTTCAAATAATTATATGCGTATATCATTCTCGAAGAAACTATATATTTTGTTCGTACGTTAAAGGTTAATACTTCGCCAACAAAGCAAAGTTATCGCCCTCTCGGGTGTAATAAGGTTGTTTAGAAGCGTTTCCACATTACATACCTTACCTACCTACATATTACACTACACGCTATACACATTTACATACTGTACATGCATAGTACGCACGTATTGGGTTGCAGAGGCGGTGAAGCGCGCTGGTTTACTCCTCCTACGAGTGATTCGTATAAGTAAGGGTACGTTACGTATAGTCGAGGAATTCGCATAGAAGGGAACGGCACCCCCTCCCCCCGATTTGAAGTGACACGTTTTTTTTTTGAAGAGGGAATCCTTGGGAACATAATAAAAAGTGAAAATCAAAATAATAAAGTGGGGGCAACATACGAAATGGCGGCCTTTCTGATTGACAGGGGAGCGTTGTGGCTTCTAAGAGAGAGAAAAAGGGATTGAGCTTTTTTGGAAAAATCTCGAAAAATTGAAGAATTGACCGATTGAGTTGACCTACAGCTCATTAGAAAGAGAATTTTCTCAGCTTTCCAACGATGTATAGGAACTTATGTTCACTCAACTTTTCACTCATATTTGAGGAAAAACTCAAAAATTCGTTTTTCTGGCAAGCAAATTTTGTTTTTTTTTGTGAAAAATGTTCAAATATTGTCATTAATGGGTCTTATCAGAGTTTTATCGCTGAAAGAGCTCAATGGACAATTTTTTGGAATTATGTTCTATCCACAATATTGACCTGACAAGGGAAGCTCTCGAGGTGTCCGGCTCGGATTTGAACGGGAGTTGGATTTTTGAAAAGAGCATGTCAAAAAACCCCAAAACCAAAATTTTAGCTACCCAAGTTGACTTTTTGATTTTTGGCGAATTTTTGAAATTTGAAAATTACGAAATTTCGATTAAAAATAAAGAATAAAAAAAAAATAAAAAAAAATCGAAAAATAATTTTAAATCACGAAAGAAATGTTTTCCCCCTAAATCGAACCCGCTGAACCCGAAAATCGCATCGGCGAGCCGTTCTGGAGCCTCCAGCGCGATTTCCATTTTTCTCCAGGAACTTCGAAATGCTCCAGAGGGTGTCCATTTGAGATTGGGCAGCTAAAAACTTGGTTCCCTCTTATTCTCAACCAACTGAACCGACTTGACCATATTTCCGGAAAATTCCAGCCGGACACCTCGAGAGCTTCCCTTGTGAGTTATTTTGACGATAAAACCCACTGATGAAAAAAACGCTATTGACTGTTAACTTTGAAACGTGACGAAGATTTAAAAAAAATGAAAATCGATCAAATGTGAAATTTGATACACGTTTTTGATGGTAAATTTTACGCTCTTTAATATTAGTTATTATAACTTTTTTCGTAAATATCACCGTTTTGTAGTAAAACCACAAAATTGCGAAAAACTGAAAAAGGCCGAAAATTTGCCGTCATTTTTATTTCGACGGTATGGAACTTACGTAAAATTCTATACACGTTTCCGATGTAAAATTTTACTAGCTACCTACTACTGGTACCTAGTACCTACATAATTGTATATGTTTGATTTTCGAATATGAAAACAGCCCTTTAGGAAATCGACGACGAAACGTAAAATTAATTTCGGTACTTTCGAAAAAACGAATAAAAACGACAAAACGATTTCATGATTTATTACGATTCTGGCCTCGATACAGATTCTTAAATAGTCGATAATTTATGCGGATACGCCGGCGGAAATTTAAATTGTTTGGCAGTCTCTTCTTCGCTTTTACGTTCACGATGGGGGAAGTTGTGTAATTCGTGCCCGCCATCCCTTGTTCCCTTGTGTCGCGCCAGACAATCAGGTTTTACGATCGTATTTAAAATTTACACGGTAATAAATTCATTTCGAATTAACCGTGATAATAAACAAAATTTTCGTGTGTTCTTTACGCGTTCGTATCTTCGGTAAGAAGTAAAAACAAGAAATGAGAAATGAGAAACGAAAAACGAAAAATGATAAACGATGTGGCGTACAAGCGCGAAGTTTTCTTACGCGTAAGATAGAAAGATTTTAAACTAGGAACTGCGACCTGCGAAGCGGCGCGGCGCGGTATAGCGTTAAATAGTCGCAGTGCCGGAGTCGTGCCCGTGCGAGTATAATGGTATCATCATCATTCGCCTCCTTAGTTAATAGAAACGTCGAACTGGAACGAATATCTTAATCGCGTATCGGCCAGGCCTACTATTTGGAAGTTATAATTAAACGTAGATAGTGGCGGCGGCAATGGGCGTTTTAATATATCGACTCGCTGTTTGGAAAGATACAGGTAATTTTTTTAGGCGCTATTTACGAGGCTCAGACCGAAAGCGTAACCGTAACCGAGGCTTTTCTTTTACCACTCGCCAGACTAGCTTCTCTTTCGATACCGATATGCTATTTTACGACGTTTATCTACCTAAATCAATAAACGAAATAGTATTTTGAATTGACTCGCTCCTCTTCTGCGTGGGGTGGGCTGATCAGTCAGTAGTAGATATATTATGTCAGTGCCCTAGTGCCCGATTCGACTACCAGCCAAAAAGTGTTGATCGAGCTTGCATTGGGGGGGGGGGGAATCAGTCGGATTTTTGTAGATAGGGGTGGGGCGACCCCGAAAATCGGCATTTTGAATTTTTGTACAAGCACAAAGGCGGGCTGGAGCCTAACCCATATTTTTTAAGTGTAGGTGGTGACAAAAACTCTCCTTACAGTCTCGTAGCAAACACTCCTGACTCGGAATATGTGTTTACCTCATTAGACTAAGGTCACAATGGGGCGCTGGGCCCCCAAAGTACGTTTTTCTCTCAAATTTGACTTTTTTTCGCGCTATAACAGCCCTATAGGGAACTCCTGCTTGAAGTCCTC
Source organism: Maconellicoccus hirsutus (assembly GCA_003261595.1). Taxonomy (NCBI): domain Eukaryota; kingdom Metazoa; phylum Arthropoda; class Insecta; order Hemiptera; family Pseudococcidae; genus Maconellicoccus; species Maconellicoccus hirsutus. The sequence goes on along the minus strand of QBDW01010791.1, from coordinate 10,698 downwards.
AGGTTAATAGCGAAAGATAATACCGAAGACAAAAGCGAAGATTTATTGTTATAGTTACAGTTATTCAAAAAAAAAAAATTACTTTTAATCAAAAATTTCAATAATTTTCGATTTCAACCCCTCACTTTTAGGCTTAATTTGGAATTTAGGGGCAAAAAACCTAATAATTTGGAATCAGCGTACTCAAAAACATATAACGACGTATATGTCAAAATTTTCAAAAATTTTTGATTTCAATCCCGCTTTTTGGGCTTAATTTGGGGTTTAGGGGCAAAAACCCGAAAATCAAAAACATATGTAACGACATATATGCCAAAAATTTCGAAAATTTTTTATTTAAACCCCCCTTTTTGGGCTTAATTTAGGGTTTAGGGGCAAAAAACCAAAAAATTTGAAATCAGCGTACTCAAAAACATACATATACTGCATAACGACATACATGTCAAAAATTTCAAAAATTTTTTATTTAAACCCCCTTTTTTGGGCTTAATTTAGGGTTTAGAAGCAAAAAACCTATTAATTTGGAATTAGCGTACTGAAAAACATGTGTAAAGACATATATGTCAAAAATTTTGAAAATTTTTGATTTCAACCCCCCTTATTGGCCTTAATGTAGGGTTTAGGGGCAAAAAACCTATTGATTTGGAATCAGCGTACTCAAAAACATGTGTAACGACATATATGTTAAAAATTTTTGAATTCAACACCCTTGTTTGGGCTCAATTTGAGGTTTAGGGGCAAAAAACCTAAAAATTTGGAATCAGCGTTCTCAAAAACATATATGTGAGGGCGCATACAAAAAAGGACGACTTGGCCAAAATTTCGATTTTTTTTTTTGATGAAATTTATGTAAAAAACCTTTAAGAATCGAATGGAACCGATCACCGATCTCAATTTTCAATATTTCGAGGAAATTTCGACGTTTAAAGTTGAACAAGTAAATATTTTTCTTCAAAAATTGCTCACATTTTTTTTTAATGAAATTTATGCAAAAAACCTTGAAGAATCGAGTGAAACCGTGAAACCGACCACCAATCTCAATTTTCAATATTTCGAGGAAATTTCGATGTTTCAAGTTAAACTTTAAACCCCTTTCCTGTAAAATTTTGATTTTGGCCTAGTGGTACCTTTTCGTATGTGCCCTCACATATAACGATATATACGTCAAAAATTTCAAAAATTTTTGAATTTAACCCCCCTTTTTGGGCTTAATTTAGGGTTTAGAGGCAAAAAATCTACAAATTTTAAATCAGCGTACCCGAAAACCCCCTCACTTGCGTTTTTACATTTAAATTATTCCAACTTTCAGAGATATTATTTTTGTCCCCTAAATTTGGATTTTGGACCACTGTGCGTCCGGCCGAATTTTAAAGTTGCGAGGTTCCCATATTTTTATGGAAGAACCAATTTGTCAACATTTTTTTAAAATGACATTGTGACCTATCAAAATAGGTTAAAATTTTACGAGGAATCCAAAAATCGTAATAAAAATTTTTTTTTGAGTAATTTTCGAGCATCTTAAACTCAAATTTGAGTGAATTACTTATTTTTTTCTCGAAAGTAGTCTCGGGATATATTATATTTCGAAGTAAAAACGAAGAATGCATAACACCTACATGAATAATAGGTTGTGTAAAGTCATTAAAAAAACTCAAAACCTGATCGATGGTTCGATTGCAGCTGGATAGTAATCACGCGCATTACTGCGGATCGTTGGCGATGGCGATGACGATGAAGATAGCGAAATGCGCTCGCTCGTTAATATCGGGTCGGGCAGGGTCGCGCCGCGCCATAGCGATACGTTAGCGCGTAGCCGAATATCGTATGTCGCGAACAAAGGAAAGGGGTATTCGATAAGATTCGATTCGGCCGCAATTAAGGCTCGCAGGCTCGCAGATACGCGCCGTAAAACAAAATGGTAATTCGAAAAAGAGCGTCCACCATAAAGGGATGAAGTGCCATTTAGAGATGCGATATCGGACGGCGACGATGACTGAAAAACTTCCGCACTCGTCCCGTCCGCCAGGCTCTTCCGCCGTTTCGTTACCGCCCGATATAAACAAAAACTTGGCCGATTATAAACGACGACGCGACGTAACGAAGCACACTAAAAAGTGAATCATTGTTATAGAAATTATCTTCATTTCGTACTACTCGTATATTTACTCGTACCCGTACTCGTAGACGACAAACAATTAAATATAATTCGGCGTGGCGAACATTTTTCGTCCCATAAAACTCCCCGCGACCTCCGGCGCCACCCTTCGATTAGCTGTTTTCTACAAGAAATACGAGTAAGCAACCCGAGCTACTAATAGTACGTAGATTTAGATCGTACTGCGTAAAATGTTGTTAAAACAAAAACATCGATATCATGTCCCATATACATATACATATACATAGACATACACATTTGTACGTTGTTAAGATACGAGTATGTGGGCACTGGACACAAGTGCACATACGTCGTTCAATATTTTTAGCATCTACTGTAGTAGATATCCATGTACAAAATAGTACCTAGACTTACTGCTTAAGTACCTAACCTATGCAACCTCTCAATCCAATTTTTTCCCCTCCAAACGGGTGTTTTCGACATTATTAATTTTTTTTAAGTATCTATCTCAACTGGCATAATTTTAAAAACTCATTTTTTCGATGTATTTTCGACCTCTAGATATTATATATTTTTTTCAAAATTTTGCCTTCACCTGGTCGTGGTAAAAAATCGCAAAAACCGCGCGCGCGCGTTAGCCTATACTTCCCACTATGCGATAGCGCTTCGTTTACACTTACGCGGGACGTCGCGTTAATAACGCAAAGTCCCGCGTAAGTGTAAACGAAGCGCTATCGCATAGTGGGAAGTATAGGCTAACGCGCGCGTCCTTGAGCTATATTTTTTTTTACTAAATCTACCGATTTTTGGGTTGTAGATCACATAACATTTTTTGTTAGAAATAATTTTAGGATTATTTTGCGGTTTTTTTTGAAATCGAAAAAGACAATTTAAAAAAAATCGGTAATCGTATGTACTTTAAATCGTCTTTTTCGACTCTAAAAAAATTGCAAAATAATCTTAAAATTATTTCTAACAAAAAATGTTTTATGATCCATAACACAAAAATCGATAGATTTCGTAAAAAAAATTATTTAAATGATGAGCTTGAGCGCGCGCGCGTTAATCGATACTTCTCACTGTGCGGTAGCGCCTCGTTTACGGTTACGCGCGTTGATACGTTAGGCATGTTACTACAGGCCAAACGCGGTGCCGTGCGCAACGGTGAACGAGGCGCTACCGCGTAGTGGGAAGTTTCGGCCAACGTTCGCGCGTAGTTTTTGTGATTTATGACCCCGACCTCGGGGAAGCAAAATTTTGAAAAAAATATATGACATTTAGGGATCAAAAATACATCGAAAAAATGAGGTTTGAAAACTTTTCCGGGTGATATAAAAAAAAAATGAATTCGAAAACGCTTGTTTGGAGGGGAAAAAATTGAAATGAGGGGTTGCTGATTTTTTCATGGAAGGTTCTTGTAAGGATATACCATGTACCAAAATTTCAATTAATTTCGTCGACTTTAATTCAAGAAAAAAATTAATTCTTCGAAAACGGGGGGGATCTATCACTCAAATATCAAAATCTGGACCCTGAGACAGACCGCTTATGCTTATCTCCCTATAGCCTTTGGTTTTTTTTAAATTGGCATTTTTTGAACCCCTTTAAAAGGGGGTCAGCTTCTACAAAAAAGGGTTATGGTGGGTATCATTTTGCAAGGAATTTTATTTAGATTATTTCTTGTTCGAACTTTTTTTGCTATATGCTGCAGTTTTCGAGTAACAATCGAAAAACCACGTTCGGCTCCCGGGGGGACAATGCGCAAGGGTTGGAGCGGTTGACTTATGTTTTTTATACAAAGGGGTGCCCAACCAATATTTTAAAGCAATGAAACGCTTTCCAGAAATATTTCCGCCAAAAAAAGGTACAGGTAGTAGTTAAGGTAGGTAGTTAAAGGTATTATCACTGTTCATCTCGTGCTACATTACGTCTTAGCGTCTTACCGTCTTACGTGTATTGTATATGACTAAACGTGCACGTAATTTTGTATGTGTATATATACAGGTATACTCCCAAGTATAAGAAGTTTAACAAATCCCTGCCGTATTTAGGTAATAAATCACGAGACGGAACCGTTTTTGCCAATGTTGGTTTCGGTCTGCTGTCTTGTCTTTTATTCCAATGCCAACGTGTCGGCTTTTCCTCTTCCGTTCTTCGCCCGCGCGTTTATACGCTCGCGTCGGTATCTGCCGAAAAAGCAACAACCTTTCGTCAAGCGCCTAGCGCCTACCGCCTACGTACTACGTTACGTACATCACACCCCCGGCAATTACGTACGTATTTTCAATTTCAATTCAGCTCCTTCTTCTTCATCATCGTCACCGTCGTCGTTTCGTGCTGTTTGCAGCGCGCAAAGCATGGCTGATTCTGCCGCGTCATGGTTATGTACTTTCGAGCTTATCTCCAGCATACGCATACACGCACTTAACACACTTTCAAACCCGTCTCAGTACATCTCTACTACGTGCTTGCAGTTCACGTTTTGTCACGACGGCGACAAGGTGCGGAACGAAACAAACAATTGATACCAGTTTCAACCCTTCACCCAAATGGGTATGACTGGCGACATTGAGTCTTAACCCCCCACCTACTCCTGTTTCTTAACCGTACAGTGGTGATCTTCGAGGTAGAAGAGGTTGAGTGGAGGAATCAATTATGTCTCCACGGTGCAATCGAGTAATCACGCGATACCTCGATGAATAAAGAAAAGATTTCGGTCGCACGATCTAACCAGTGGTACATTACGTAATTCGAACCTTCGACATTTCCACTTGCTGCCTACGTCGACTAATGGAAGCGCAGCTGAAGAAGACGACGAAGGTAACAACAACAACAACGTCGACGACACGGTCGGCGAATCTTCGCAGAACCAGTGAAGAAAAAAAGCGCCGAAGAAAAATTAAGATAAATGATCGAAGCTACACGTATTTTCGCGCTCAAATTACACCGAATTAACGTAAGCTGCCGGGAAAATCGCCAAAAAAGCTCGGCATTTCTATGATAAATGACTCGTTTCGAACGTTGCCGCCATCTACGGTACTAAAAACTAAAGCCTAATTACTTAGTTTACCAGACTACCCCAAAAACATTCAAATCGATCTCCTCTACCGTTTCTCTCGTGCTTTTTTTTAAAAATGTTTTTTACATTTTCACCCAACTTCCTCGCTTTACCCGACGACGCGTGACATATCTGGTCGTAAGGTGGAAAAAAAGAAGGAAATCTTCAACCACCAAAATACGTAGGTATTCTTGGTATCGCAGAAAAACCTTTCGCTGCTATAAAAAAAATAAGAAAAAACAATTGTTAACTGAATTCTTGCAGGATTTTGGGAAAGTTCAGCTAACACGTACGCGTATATCGAAGTGGTCTTTTTTTTTCTGTCTTGGGAAGTATTTTTCAGAGTCTTCAAGCGATGTAGGGCGAATTTGATTACCAAGTAAAGTGTTTTGTAGTATTTTTAACGCTCTTTCACGAGATATGATTGACTCCGAGTTTAGATGAACGCAACTATAAGAAAATCACGTTCAAAGTCAGTGCTATGATTTTACTTTTTCAAAAATTTCAATTTCACTTATCTCAAAAAGTCCAAAAAATTCCAAAAAAACTCCACCGCGGTAAATTACTTGAAATTACGTAGTTTACTGCTGCAGTGGTACATTTTGCTACAAGACGCTATTTTTTGAAAAAAATGCCCAAAATCATCAAAAATGATGAAAAATTTTATTTTTTAAACCAATTCTTCAATTTTTTATCCCCTCTACCGGGTAGGGGGAGGGGTCCAGCTCAAAATGAACATCAGATTTGAATTTTACGCCTTCCAAAACCTCCCCATACCAATTTTTGTTTTGAAATATTGGTTTTTTTCATTCTTCCTCCCCTTCACCGTGGAGGGGGAGAGAGTTAGCTCAAAATGGATACCAGATTTTAATTCTGCACTTTCCAAAACCTCCCCATACCAATTTTTGTTTTGAAATATTGTTTTTTTTTTTCATTCTTCATTTCCTTCACCAGGGAGGGGGAGAGGGTTAGCTCAAAATGGAAACCAGATTTGAATTCTACGCGTTCCAAAACCTCTAATAGCCAGTAAAATAATTTTGGTGTGCTGGCCCACGTAAATGTCCTACTGTGCGCCGTTCAGCGACGTAAGAAATCACTCTCAGTGTCTCAGCAGTTATGAAGTACTCGTACTTGAATGGTTTGGTGCACAAAACGCAGTACAGATACCCATTCGAATGTTTTATTAGCTAAATCAAGACGCGTAGAAAGAATCGTCGAATCACTCGTTACAGTTTACAATTGTAGAAATTTCTTTTCTCTTGAAAATCTTTACCGATATTGTTCTCGTTCGATATATACGACGTAGAAATTTTGGAGAACAATTTCAAATCACGCTTCTCACAATAATTGCGCACTGTACACCACATACGTTCTTCACACGTCGTCGCTTTATTTTTCCGCTAAAGAAAAGAAAGAGACGAAAAAATCGCAGAAATAACGATGTGTTTTACGAAACGAGTTGGGAAAAAAAGAATAGAAAAACTAACAAACAAATACGAGCAGGATACAAAGAAGGAAGAAAAAACAAAGCCAATAGTTCATATTTTTGTTTTCAAATACGAAAAATTGTGTGTACTCGGTGAAAGAACGAACGCATCGTCTTGTGTTTGAAATTCGCGAGGAGGAAAAAAATGAACGAGCGAACGAGCGAGTGAGTGAGCGCGCAGCGCAGTTTTAGCGCAGGAATTGCGTAATATTTCACGATATAAAATCAATTTTTTTTTAATTTTTTTTGGAATAGCGTATACTTATTACGCGTATATCTTTTGAATAGGTAACGAGGAAACAAATAAAAATAAACAATAATAATGCGACGAGTAATAATAGAAGCACGTAGTGAGAATTTTGAAACTACGGATTCAAGTGTTTTTTTAACCCCCAAATAATATATACATTTTTTTCAAAATTTTCGTTTAGCGAGATCGCGGTAAAAAACTAAAAAAACGTACAAAAATCGACTTTTTTCAATCGAAAAAAATCGCAAAATAATCTTCAATGTATTTATAAAAAAACACGTTATATAGCCGAAGACCCGAAAATCGGTAGATTTCGAAAAAAAAATTGTTCAAGTAATGAATTCAAGAGCGCGCGCGGTCATCAGCATTTTCCGCTGTGCGATAGCGCTTCGTTCGTGACAACGGGCAACGCGCCGCATTAGGCACGTTATTACGTGAAACGCGTACCTTGTCGTTCATGCAGTAATCTGACTAACGTCGCGCGTTACTACGAACGAAGCGCTAACGCGCCGTGGGAAATGCAGATGACCGTGCGCGCACTTGAATTCATCACTATTCACCATGATTCCGCTGAATGAAAATTTTGAAAAAAATTTGATGGTATTTGGGGATCAATAGGGCACCTACCACGAAATTTCAAAATTTTCACTGACGCGGGGCCATAATTTGATAGAAAAAAACAGGTTAAAAAACGTATTTTGGTGGAGGTAAAATGATGGTGGGGGTTGTTGATTTTTTTGTATAGACCATACATAAAGGTCTGCCACATACCAAAATTTCAACCTCCCCCCTCTCACCGTTTTTGAGAAAAAAAATTCCGATTGGTTTTTCAATTGAAAATTTTTTTCTTAAAAAGGGGTGGGGGTAAGAGGTCTGAAATTTTGATCATGAACGTATTTCAACAGTACCTAACTACCATCTTAATTTTAATTTTTTTGAACAAAAAGGCAAAAAGGCCAAATCGGCCTGCTTAGAGGCCTTTGGTGTTTCTAAAATCAAAAAAGGCCGAATCCACTTGCTCACTCGGTTACGGCTTTTCAAAAAATAAAATAAATTGCATGGTCAACACTTTTAGAAAGAATTGTACTTGAAGGCTCCTCGAAAAATGATAAAAATTCCATATTTTTTTGAAAATAAATGTCAAAATGTTCGTTCTCGCTCTGCTCGTGCATTAAAACTGTTTTCTTTTATTTGTTGAATTTTCCGGGGAGGAAATGACTTATTTTCAATCTGTCCTGAGATGCAAAAATGCTAAATTTGGTGCTAAGTAATAATTACACATTGATAAAATGAGCTAAAATTTAGAGGGGCGGTAAATTTTGACTTGCTTTAGGCGGCGAAAAAGCTAAATCTGACCCTGGAGCCTTTGTTAACTGATGAGCAGCGATGCGGAGGGGTGGAGGGTGAAGGCAAAAGCGCACTTTGGACCGAGTTGTACTTCGAGGTTCGTTGGTTAGTTGCGAGGTTGCATTTTACGAGATGCGCTATCCAAATGTGAAACACGTACGTGCTCTTGTGCAAGCTACGAGTAGAAGCTACAGCTACACCATTTGTTTGTCTATGTAGATATGTATCTGTCGAGTGTATTAAATGATGTTTCGCGAAAATTTGTATAAAATTTATTCGCTTCGTCGGAGAAAGGTATAGAAGACGTGAAGAAGCTGGGTGCGAAACCGGCGAACAAAAACGTAAAAAAACTGCGACCGAATTCACGAGCGCAACGTTTACCTCGAATTTTTTTTCAATCTTTACCACGAAACTTTGACACGCCTTTTCTATGTCGATGAAATTTTTGCTGAGATTCTCATCGAGACCGACAACCATATTCGTTTTGTCGCCGCCGCCTCGTTTTTGTATTGGTAATATACACAGTACGTTTGTGCTGTATATGTTTGTGTACCATGTGGATGTGGATGTGTACGTAAAGTAAGCTGCACCGTGCAGCTTGCGAAGTAAAATTTGCGACACGTCACGTCGAGCCGTAGCGCGTCTAATTTACGAGCGACGTCGTCGTCGCGCGTAATACGTAATAGTTGCTTGGCTGAGCCGGGGCGAAAGAGCGAACAAGCCTAGCGCCGGCACCGCAGAACGCAGGTATCGATTCGTGAATTCCGAAATGCGGCTGAAAATTTAAATTTCGAATGTAACCAATGTGAACGCAGCTGGCGAATTGTGTAGTATGTGCTACGTGTAGCATGTACGAGTAGGATGGTTTGTGTGCGTGTGAATTGTGGCTGTGTGTTGTAGCCGTGTGAGCGTATACCTGGAACCGAGTTCATATTTCACGCCATTCAAGAGTAGATAAGCTAAATTAGTGGCTAATCTGTATCCGGTGGCTCGAGAATGAAAAATTAAAACCGACAATCGACGTAACGCTTAAAGAGTTCGGTTGGAAAAGCCAAATCGCAGGAAAAACCCATCATCGAAAGGTTATTATTAACCTTTAAGCTTCGTTTAACTTCGTTTCTACCATTGGTACTCGTGCTTCTATGATACCTCTACCTGGTACCTAACTTAACCACCTATACTGTCGATTATACACGTACAGTAGTATATCTCTTTCTCTATCTACCTCCGCCTTGTACCCCTGCCTCTACCCATACTACCCAAATATCTAGCAGCGCGTAGAAAGCTTTCGTGGCAACATGACAAATACTTGGGAAACTCGTGTATCAGTGCTTCGTTCGCTTCGACGATTCCTTTTTGTCATATTACGCTTATTACACAGTTGAAAGGTTAACAACACTACCCCCGTGCTTGTCGCCGACGCCGCGCCGTCGTCACTGCGATCACATTATTCTCTTGGCTACATGGTGTCTCACGTCTTGGTGCGTGGCTGATTCTTGGGGGAAAAAATTTCAAACGAAAATTGCGCTTTTTCATTACTGGTTCGATATTTTACGACTAATAATCGACATTTCTTGAAAAAATGTCAACAAGCGAAAGCGCAGGTTTCGTGCAAAGGCTATAGGGAGATCAGCATAGGCGATCTGCCTCAGGTTGCGGATTTTTATGATATTTGGTACTATCGAGAAACCTCCATGATCAAAATTTCAGCACCCTCCCTGAGAAATTTTTTTTTCAAAAATTAGATAGGAATTTTTTCTTAAATTACAGTGAACGGAATTAATCCAAATTTCGGCACAAGACCCTTACAAGAGCCTTCCATGAAAAAATCAACAACCCTACGCTCTAAATATCAAAAATTACAAAAAAAAAATAATAATAAAAAACCAAGAAAAAAATTTTTCTATCGGCAGAGACGGGAATCGATCGGTGGATCGTTGCGCGACGCGAGTAGGTCTGCACTGCCTTCCTACTCGCTTATGAAGTGTGTTGCGCGACGGTATTTGGTGATCGGCTTGAACTGGCTTGAATTGGCTTGAATTGGATCAAATTGGCTTGAATCGGCTTGAATTGGATCGAATTGAGTTGAATCGGCTTGAATCGGCTTGAATGTGATCGAATTGACTTGAATCGGCTTGAATCGGCTTGAATGTGATCGAATTGACTTGAATTGGCTTGAATTGGATCGAACTGGGTTGAATCGGCTTGAATTGGATCGAATCGGCCTGAATTGGCTTGAATCGGCTTGAATTGGCTTGAATTGTCTTAAATCGGCTTGAATCGGCTTGAATAGGCTTGAATCGGCTTGAATTGGCTTGAATCGGCTTGAATTGGCTTGAATCGGCTTGAATCGGCTTGAATTGGCTTGAATCGGCTTGAATCGGCTTAAATTGGCTTGAACCGGCTTGAATTGGCTTGAGTTGGCTTGAATTGGCTTGAAT
>QBDW01010789.1:0-18028 GCA_003261595.1 Maconellicoccus hirsutus | reverse complement strand
ATACTAGGTATATACCAAAATTCAGCTTATCATCTCGTTTTGCAAGCTCAAATGCTAGATTGACAGGACTATTTAATTGTTCTGGTTTTCTACCAAATAAAATCACTTCTTTGAATTTTGTATGCTCGTCTTACTTTGATAGATAGGTACTTCAGTCGTCTAACTTGGATACTTCAGTCGTCCAATTTGTGAGCTCGCCCCCCCATAAAAAACCTTTCGCGACGTCACTGCCTACACTTGCTTGTCTTCTAGATTTTAATTTTCCTGCGTAGTTACAAGGATTTTAGTATCTCTTCCTGCAAAAATTGGTTACACAACCCACTATACCCGAAGTCCCGTCTTAATTGAATTCGTTATCGTGGAAATTTCGACGTTGATAATGGAATTAATTAAAACGAAGAAAAATTTTTTTCACTACGTTTTCATTTCTCGACAAAAGTCATTAAGTCCTCGGAGCATAGAAAGTTTTTCCATTTGTTAATGCTGCGCGTATAAAGTACAAACATGGTCGATGCTATAATTTCAACTTTAACTGGGGAATTCTTCAAGCAGTTATGCATTTTCAAGCTATCGCCGGAGGAGGTTTTTTAATTAAAATGAAAACCTGTACACGGTCAATTCGCGAATGTTACAAGTTGAAAAATCAACTTTACGCTCCGATGTTCACGAAATCTTCAACGGTTGCGAAAAGCATAAAAGTAAAGCGATGCTTTTTCGAATCGATCCTTCGATAGTCGAGCTAGTGTATCGAAGAATTATAAAGCGGAACATTTTAAACCCGAATCGTCGACGTGGTCCAACTTAGGAGTAAAAGTTTAATCGTATACAGATATTTCAACTACGAAAGGCTCTCATTCCCTTGGCTAGTTTGCCACAAAGGAACGAACGTAATTAATCGAGCATTTTTGTCGTCGATTAACGCTCGACTAAATTTAGGTTTTTTGCATTAACCGCGAATCGACGAAAGTTATTTTTTTCACGATTCAGAATTCATGGAGATAATTCCCCGTCGTGGGAAATGTTTCTTGCTGCGTTGTTCTTTCGAAACGTGTTTAGTGCAATTTTTCAAAAATATCGTAATATTGAAAATATATTCATTAAAAATTACTCTCTAAAAAGAAAAATGTACGGTGGAAAATTCGCGATTTCCTTCGAGAGGTATTAAATCTTTTGCATCACGCAACATTTATACTCGAGTATTTCGATATTCTTTCAATTTATTCGGCGAGAGAGTTTCGCCCGAGTTGAATTTTCTTAATGAAGTGAATAAAATCCATCGGCAAGTTTTTACGCGATGTTTCCTCTTTCTACTTTCGTGCGTTTCCTGTCGTGAATAAAAATTTCAAGATGATCGTCCGCCTCGTTCTCGTCGCACGACGAATTTTTTCATATTTACTTGAACGCGATTCGCTCGTTTTACAAAGTACCAAATCGATTTATATGTTTAAAGGTATATCTCGGGAAATGTCGGTATTGTTATCGTGAAATATATCGCGATGCGTCGCAGGTAACTTGAGGTATCTAACCTTAGGTTCACACGCACGATTCATTTCGGTAGTACGTTTACATCGAGTATATAGGTAATAGGTACGTGTATAGTACAATAAAATCAAATCTAGCGGAATTAATGGTGTTGGGACGTATTGGTGTATTTATGAATCAATACCAGTAGCATCAACTCGTAACCCGCGTAATCCGAATCATCAATCTCGACTACGCTGTAATTTCAAAATACCTGAGAGATTATTGGCTAATGGTTGTTTAGAAGGCGAATCTATCGGAATATTATTTACTACGGGTTTGCATGCCGTCATCAATAATAAAAGGGTTAGTTTTACCGTTTCAAGGTAATGGCGTTTACGATGATGGTGAATTTACGACAGGCGGCGAGTTTCTGATGCTTCATAAAGGTGATATTCTGTTATGCGTATTGTAATTCGTGAAAATATAACGAATAAGTAGTACACTGGGTTAGGCGGAATTCAAGAAAATGGCTGAAATGAAGGAAAACTTGTCTAATATTACGATACATATGAAAAAGTATCTACGATGCAATTTCCATTGTATTAAAACGCTGCATTACTTCTATCAAGTACGCAGCGTTCGAGGTTATTTGGTTTCTGAACACGAAAAACCAGTCAGATCGGTTATTGCAGCGGTGTTCCACGTGTGATGGTCAAGGTCGTCTGGTTTCTGAACATGAAAAACCAGTCGGACCGGTTATTGCAGCGGTGTTCCACGTGTGATGGTCAAGGTCACCTGGTTTCTGAACATCGAAAACCCGTTAGACCGGTTGCTGCAGCGGTGCTCTATGTGTGATTGTCAAGGTCGTCTGGTTTTTGAACATCACAGACCAGTCAGACTGGTTATTTCGGCGGTGTTCCATTTGTAGCAATCGTGGTATAAGTCCAGGGAAAGGAGAGGAATTTTTTAAGGAGTTCGAGGTAGTGTTGGGCGATTTTAAATAATCGATTAATCGACCAATTATAATCGAAGATAATCGATTATTTTAAAACTGTCGATTAATCGTAATAATCGATTATTCTAACAAAATTTCTCACTTTTTTTCTGAAATCGAATTATACATCATATTACAATACATTGTATCTGTGACTGAACTTGAAGTCTGAAGTGATTGGTCGAATCTCGGATCCTTCTCGAATCAGTGTTTCGTTCAATTTGTTGATATTTGATTCTGTCTTGAGTGGAGTCAGCCATAAATTATTTCAAAAAAATCGATTAATCGGATAATCGATCACTTTTAATAATCGAAATAATCGATTATCTGGGATAGGAACGATTGATCGCATAATCGATTATCCAAAAATAGGACACTCGATTAATCGAGTAATGAAAATAATCGATTTTGCCCAACACTAGTTCGAGGATGACGGATTCAAATTAGTAGGAAAAACAAAGAGGAACAACTTTTAGGATGATAGGAAAAATAGGTAGGAACGTAAAGATGAAACATAAACAGGAAGCCTTGACTTACAGACACACGCGTACACACACATATACTATAACCTTTTTTTTAATTACCGTTTTTGTACTCCATCCCTTCTTCTTCACCACCCACCACGCACCTAACCTCGCTCCTAGGATTTCAAAGAGTTCCCACTTGAAATGGCCGAAATTTTTGCCCATTAAGAATCTTTTATTACTATTTTTAGCTGAAAAGAGTAGGTGTCCTATGGATCTTTTATGTAATTGATATCTAATTTAATATGTGGTTGTCCTTAATGGATCTTTTCTATTGAGTTGAATTGAGTGAAAGTTATAATCTTGTAGTCTATAGCTTAAAGTGTTATTGTAGGTGAATAGGAAAAGGAACTATTGCAGGGTGGAAAAAGAAGAATGAGAAGAAGACAGGGGAAAAGGTAGAAGAAGTAACCTAGCTAGTAGCAATTTAGAAATAATTCCATCATCCGAAAAGTTGAAAAAAAAATAAATAAAAAAAAAACAAAACTGCAAAGAAACAATTTTAAAGGGACAAAGCCCAGATGAAAAGCATCATAGCTGAAAAAGAAATTTTGAAAAAAATAAAAAATAAATGAATAAATAAATAAATAAATAAATAAATAAATGAAACCAAGATAAGTTATATGGTTAACAAAACATTAAAAAATTCATATTGAATATTTACAAATGATACAAAACTCTATTTATAAAGTATTTCGGTGGTAAAAACAGCTCATTTACCTATTTTGGCTTCGGTAGGACCTCCTAGCCCTACCTAGCCGGCAATCTGCAGCAGGCTATTGATGTGTCATTAAGGTTTACGAACTGATACATAAAAAAATTGAATCAACTAAAAAGAAACTTCAAACTATATTTTTGCTAGCACATCATGAAAAACAAAAAATAACATCGTCTACATACATATCAACCGTCGTAATGAAAGTAAAGAGCGTAAAATCAAACCTATCTTATCTCGATAAATAGAAAAAAATGAAAACAGAATAATCTTATGTCTATTACACAATCGAGGTCGCCTGATTTCTGAACATCAAAAACCAGTCAGACCGGTTATTTCAGCGGTGTTCTACGTATGATTGTCAAGGTCGTCTGGTTTTTGAACATCACAAACCAGTCAGACCAGTTATTTCAGCGGTGTTCCATTTGTAGCAATCAAGGTCACCTGGTTTCTGAACATCTAAAACCCGTTAGACCGGTTACTGCAGCGGTGTTCTACGTGTGATTGTCAAGGTCGTCTGGTTTTTGAACATCACAAACCAGTCAGACCGGTTATTTTGGCGGTGTTCCACATATAATGGCTAAAATCGCCTCTGGTTTCTTAATCTGTGCTAAAGGGAAATCGTAGCTGTATGGTAATGTTGTGGTAATAATTCTTGATCTTAATAAGGCACAATTGTTCAGTACTACTTGAAATTTTCTCTGGAAGAGTTAAAAAGTCTTTTTGTGTTTGTTGTTTTATGTGCGCTACATTTGTTACAAGATAAATTCTCACCTTAGTGAGAAAAAATTTACGGCATCGTTTTTCGTTTAAGGCAATTTTTTCACCATCAAGGTTACTGCTTTCATAAAGGCAGCGAAAAATATAAAATAAAATAAAATACCGTATTATAGCAAAGCCAACGTAAAAGCTCGCGTTTTTGCAAGTAACGAGTACTCTAGAATCGTGTTACTTTAGGATAAACGTACAAATAGATGAGGATTTTATACGCGGTTGAAAAAAAAAAACTTTTCAACTAAAGCTAAGTTGATGTTGAAAAAAAATCGCTTTTGCGAAGAGGTTTTCTTTAAACATAGCGACATTAGGTTGGAAAAAGCGCGATTTGCACGGTATCTATTTTCGCGCTTCAATTATAGATTTTTTTGGCTTACAAACGTCAACTAGGCGGTATGAGCTAAGTAATGTGAAAACGAACGCGAAACGCATTTGACAGGTCACCAGTTATTGAGGTTTTATCTTCCACTATGGCTTTTCTCTTCTAGCTACTAAAAATTCCTCGATTTGATGAAATGTTATTAAAACGTCGTTCGATACGTGGCATCGGAGCGTCGAGAAGTTAGCACGACGAATTGTTTCAGTCGACAAATGAGGCTGTCGTGTTTCGTTGAGAATGCTCAGATGTTACCGGTGACATGCGGTTTTGGAAAAGGTGCTGTGTGCGAAAAAAAAGAAGTTATCTTTTATTTATACCCGTCGACGCGACGTGAAATTACCGCTACGAGGGGATGTGTTTTAAAAAAAACGACTTTAAGTTGAAATTAAATTTCGCTTTGTCGGTGGGACGCGGTGCTCAGTCGAGAGGAGTATTTGATTCGAATCGTACATGTGCGATTTCTCTTTCGATTTTTTTTTCACGAGCTTTTACTTGCGGCTTGATTGGTCTTCGTTTGGTAAAAGCCTGCGATGTTCAACATTCGATGTTTTAATTGGTAGCGGGTTCGTGTCTAGTGAGCTTTCACATGTAATTGTCGCCGTTGATTTTACGCGGAAAATGAGCTAGTTTAAAACACGCCGTTGTATTCGAACAAGATGCAATTTTAATTTAACGCCGAACGATTTTCAGCCTATTTCGTCATAATAGACACTCCGCCGAGCAATTCATTATAACCAGCGGAGCGAAAAATCCTCATTGGTATTCGCTTGTCTCGACGGGCTTTGAATTTAAAATCCACCGTCGTAGTATAATTTTAATGTACCGGTAGCGTGAAAATTGTTGCAATAATGCGACGGCAATGCGGGTAATTAAATTTCCTTGTAAGTTATCTAAAGCGTTCGTATCTCCAAGAAAAGCTTCGGTGCAGTTGTAATTCGTGTAAAAACAACCCACTAATGGATTTGGCACGACAAATACATTTCTCAAATTAAAAAACCTGTGCCTGCGTAAAGCTTTGTAATTTGATTTACTTTGAAATTAACAATTTCCTCGCGAAGGTAGTTCGTTGTCACCTTATCAAAGAAATCTTTCCTTTGGTGAAAAAAATTAAAAAGAAATTATTATAAAATGTTAGATAATTCGAAGTTTTAAATTTTGTCCCAGAATTGCTCAACAACTTTCGGTAGAACGAAGGAAAGTGATTTTTTTTTTAAACGAAACTTTTTTCAACTGCGTCAAAGGGCGTAATCTGTTTAAAGCTCATTTTCATATTTTAGCTAGCTTTTCTTTTCATTAAGCTCGATTTTACTAAATTATGCGGCCAGTTGCCATGACTCCTGCTGATTGGGCTGTTTGAAAGGGAAGTGATAATTAGGAATTTCCATTTTTTAAATTACTTTTTCTTTTAAGCTTCCGTTCGATGAGCTGCGTAGCTGTAAGATATTGGATGTCGGTTTCGGTGTACAAACTACATATAGGTTTTGTGTAAACACAAATTTCTCGCAGAAATTACGCCTATTTAAGGGGAATATATCTTGTCACCGAATCGAGCCCAGTCTAGACTGAACATCGTTCGAAGGTTTGTTTTGTAAACGTTTTAATATAAATCTGTCGCGAGGCTGTGGTGTTATTTTAACTAATTATCGGAATTTTCTTGGATTTGGGTATTCATCGACGTGATGTGGTATTAATGATATTGTACTTTGAAAATTCAACGTTTTTGTTAGGAGAGATTCTGTCAGAAATTACCATAGCGTTACTGATGTCACCTTGTGCCCGGTAGACTTTGAGTGAAGATCTTTTGTGGCGTAGTAGGTCGAAATTTGTGTCATCGATGATGATGAAAATTACGAAATATTATAATGCCAATGTTCTCAGCGCAACATTCAAGGTTGTCTGGTTTCTGAACATCAAAGACCAGTTGGACCAGTTACTTCAGCGGTGTTCCGCATGTGATGGTCAAGGTCGTCTGGTTTCTGAACATCAAAAACCAGTCGGACCGGTTATTGCAGCGGTGTTCCGCGTTCGATGGTCAAGGTCGCCTGGTTTCTGAACACGAAAAACCAGTCAGACCGGTTATTTCTGCGGTGTTCCACGTGTGATGATCAAGGTCGGCTGGTTTCTGAACATTTAAAACCACTCTGACCCGTTACTTCGGCGGTGTTCCATGTTTAACGATCGAAGTCGTTTTGGTTTTCAACTCGAATTAATTATTGCTGTATGCGCGTCTACTAATGAACGTCCCACGACTTCAGAAAAATTACAAATCGTAGGTATTCGCGTGGGTTCTTCAACGCTAAATATTCCATAAGAGAAACTTGAAAAAGTTAATCCTTTTTCTTGCGGAAAATTGGTTTAAATATAACACCTGCGACCTCGCTCGTTTGTCGCGTGAAAATCCGACTAAAAAATCGTCCATTTTTCATTACCATAATTGCGAACTAAAAGATGAAAATTTACACGTTTCACATTCCCGCGTACCACCATCGCATGTTTATACCGCCCGTTACGAATAATAAAATTTTCAACTCGCCTCTGATGATTTTAGCGTGTCTACGACCTACGACCAAGTTAAACCTTGATCGATCCAACCTACACAGGTTCGATTGAAGCGATGAAATTAGCGTAGGCAAAAGATGGTTCTTTCGACGAACGATAATAAAGTTGCCTATTCAAAACGCCGTAAATATCAACGGTGCGTGAATTTTAACGCATTTGCACCGCAGACCGAGCCAGTTAACGGCCATAAGATATAATCTATTTTATACGAAAGCATCTGCCGCAAGATAAACCTTTGTACGAGGCTAAAGGAAAATAGCGAACAATACGAAAACTCGATTCGTTTTTGAAGACACCGGTATACATCGTACCGAGGCGGAAAATCAATCAACTTTTTTTCCCCTCCTTTTCAGCAACTTTTGCTCGTTCATACTTCAACAATAATATACGCCGAAAATAACATCTCGTATAAAAAATGGAAATGTTTATAACGATGATTAATTATGGAAGTCATTCTCGAGATCATTACCATCGTATAGACCCCAAAGAAGGATACTTTTTTTTTTACCACGAAACAAACAACGTAGAAAGATGAGAGGAGGAGGAGGAGGAGGAGTAGATGGAAGGAGAAAAAATGATTTTTAAACGTGAAATTTCTTTACCTGAGGTAGTTTTGTAGGTCGCAGACTCGCAGTATTTTCAAGCGAATATTAAGATTGTCAGGTAAACGGGCTGACATATAGAGGAGACTTATTTGGATAGAAGTAGACATTTGCGACCCGAGTAATCTCGCTTATTGGATGCGGGATTACCCATAAGACACGTGGGGCTTATTCTTCGCATGAAATGTTGATTAGAGAAGCGCACGTTACGCCCGTGAATTTTCCATTTGATAACAAAACGAAAATATAAACGGTCAAACGGATTAAAAATCTAAAAGGTCGCAATTGATTGTGACAATGTGTTTCCATGACGGTATTCGGCTCGTTTACGAGGGCCCGAAAATGCGAAAATGTTTTTCAAAAGCGAATACCTTGGTAAAGAGGTCGTATAAATGCTTTGACGATGACCACCGCTCGAACGTGCTTTTGCGAAATATTCATCACTTATGCGCTCTTTTCACGTCAACCTTGTGTACCGTGTTTTGCCACGAGATAGTAATTATGCTCGTTTAACGCGGCTACATTAATCATAAACACGATGCGCAAAAAAACCACCCGTCCGTTGTCGTTATAACACCGTAAAAAAACATCAACGACAACAAAATCATCGCCGACTTCAAACCCGCGATGGTGTTTAAACATCTAGACAAATTTTATCAAAACATGTTGACGAATTTTAAATATTTTCAACTCATTTGAAAGTTTTTCACGTTGGATTCGTTATGGTTAAAAGTTTCACATCTTGTAAGAAATTTCAAATTTTGTATCGAAAAAAATATTAAAACTCTGTTATGTACGTGGCAAAAACGAATTTACCGTTGACCAAGTTACTCGGCTGTGCGAGCTGAAAATTCACCGGCGTCGTGAAGCTTATGATAACGATTACTTCGAGTTGTACAATTTGCGAGTATTTCATTCGAACGTCGTCTTCGCGTACTTGAAACTTTTCTAGCTTTGGAATCTTTTAACGAATATCTTTTGTTTTCGCGTTTCTCTCGAAACTTTCGTCAAGTTGATGCGCTTTCGATGTGTTTTGCTTAATATTTTCGAGAATCGGATGCGAATTAGGAATAAGTGGAGTTTTGCATTTGGTTAATTAACCAACTTGTTGTTGATTGTGCATTTTATGCAATAAAAAGCACTCGAGTTTTTTTTTTCAAGAGAAAAGTTTGAAATTTTTTTCTCGTTGGGTTTTCGTCTTTGATTTGCATTCCTTCGGAAGTTTTTCAACGATAATCAGCAACGAATTAAGGAGTAAATTGGTAAAATGGAAAAAATGGCGAAAATGAATGAAATTCTTGATGCTGTAAGTGATTTAATAAGGTGTTTGAATGAATAGGCTTTCAATTTTGCACTTACTTTGTATGGGGACCTTCAAAGTCCCTATTTTGAATTTCGCTGATACTATTGGTGTTCTCTTTTCAAAAATCCAACCATAAAAAACAAGTCATAATGGCAATCGCAGCATTATATTTTATAAAAAACAGTAAAGGTTATAAAATTGTAGAAAAACTGGTGAAATGGATTTTCAACGCGACGATTCTAGTTCAGAACTCAAGGTTATCTGGTTTTAAGATGGGAAAACTTGTCAAACAGGTTTTTTATGTGATGATTCTAGTTCAGAAATCAGGGTGATTTGGTTGTAAGATGGGAAAACTTGTCAAACGGGGTTTTAACGTGACGATTCTAGTTTAGAACTCAAGGTTATCTGGTTTTAAGATGGGAAAACTTGTCAAACAGGTTTTTTATGTGATGATTCTAGTTCAGAAATCAGGGTGATTTGGTTGTAAGATGGGAAAACTTGTCAAACGGGGTTTTAACGTGACGATTCTAGTTTAGAACTCAAGGTTATCTGGTTTTAAGATGGGAAAACCTGTCAAACAGGTTTCTAACGTGATGATTCTAGTTCAGAACTCTAGGTTATCTAGTTTTAAGATGGAAAAATTTGTCAAACGGGTCTTTAACGTGACGATTCTAGTATAGAACTCTAGGTTATCTAGTTTTAAGATGGAAAAACTTGTCAAACGGGTCTTTAATGTGATGATTCTAGTTCAGAAATCAGGGTGATTTGGTTTTAAGATGGGAAAACTTGTCAACCGGGTTTTTAATGTGACGATTCTAGTTCAGAACTCAAGGTTATCTAGTTTTAAGATGGGAAAATTTGTCAAACGAATTTTTAACGCGACGATTCTAGTTCAGAACTCAAGGTTATCTGGTTTTAAGATGGGAAAATTTGTCAAACGAATTTTTAACGCGACGATTCTAGTTCAGAATTCAAGGTTATTTGGTTTTAAGATGGGAAAACTTGTCAAACGGGTTTTTAACGTGACGATTCTAGTTTAGAACTCAAGGTTATCTGGTTTTAAGATGGGAAAACTTGTCAAACAGGTTTTTAATGTGATGATTCTAGTTCAGAACTCTAGGTTATCTAGTTTTAAGATGGAAAAATTTGTCAAACGGGTTTTTAACGTGACGATTCTAGTTTAGAACTCTAGGTTATCTAGTTTTAAGATGGAAAAACTTGTCAAACGGGTCTTTAATGTGATGATTCTAGTTCAGAAATCAGGGTGATTTGGTTTTAAGATGGGAAAACTTGTCAACCGGGTTTTTAATGTGACGATTCTAGTTCAGAACTCAAGGTCATCTGGTTTTAAGATGGGAAAACTTGTCAAACGGGGTTTTAACGTGACGATTCTAGTTTAGAACTCAAGGTTATCTGGTTTTAAGATGGGAAAACTTGTCAAACAGGTTTTTTATGTGATGATTCTAGTTCAGAAATCGGGGTGATTTGGTTTTAAGATGGGAAAACTTGTCAAACGGGTTATTAATGTGACGATTCTAGTTCAGAAATTGATGTTTGTGGGGGAAACATAGAATTTCTCTCACTTTCATCATTATTTCAATTATTCGAAGGAACAATAAAAAAAACCCACGTGCAAAACTTGAAACGATTCGTTGAATTAAAAAACCAACTGAAATAAAAATATGCAAAAACATCGTTATCGCACTTTTTATGATAATTTATGTAGTTTCTTAAAAAAAAAAAACAATTCAGTATTAAAGTTCAAGAAACTGATTCAAGATGAAGAAACAAATCATTAAATATTTACCAGCCACGTTAAGCCCTCTTATTCATGAGATATTTCATTCGTTAGTAGCTAAATAAATACGCATTATCCAATAAACAACAGAATATCGACTAATTACACGATTTATCGTATAATAAATCGTATAGATAGATTTATCACTTTCATTGCGTTGTAGTTTCGAGGCATGTAATCGAAAAATTCTACACGTTTATGCGTCGCACGTGTCGCAAAACCTTGGTAAGAAATTTTCTAATTTCTGTACAATTTTCTCCCAAGGCTACTCAACTCACTACGAAGAAAGAAAAGCACACCTCGAGCAAAGAAGTTTGTTTTTGATAGCTGATTACAAATTCGCACGTCGAATAAAGCCACGAAATTTTTTTTCATTAACCGCAAATGAAAATTACCCTTGACGTTTTTTTGTCCCTCTTTTGGTGCTTTATAATGAAGTATAACTTGATTTGACTCGAATCAGTGGGGTGACCCTGTTAGGACATTAGAATTAATTATATACCAAAGTCCCAACGAGAGGCAAAAAATTGAAAAAAAAAATCACGATAAAACACTTCGGACGCGTTTCAATTTATTAACGATGGGACGTCGAAGTCCAATGAGCTTTTTAATGTTGGTTAAACCGCTAACAAATCTATAGGCCGAGTTGGGTATTTTCATGGTGAAAACCGCCGATGGTTCTCGTTGGTACGGAAATGGAAACGTAATCAAAATTGCTGTCAATTATTACGATGTGAATTCCTTTGTCGTACTTTTTAGCTCGATAAATCGTAGCGGAATACGATGTTGACATTTTTTTCTTCTTTATCTTCAGATAAGGGGTAACTTTCGAGAATACCGAACCATCGCGTTTGGGAGAATGTCAGCGATAAATTTTGTCGAATTGACGAGAAATTCGAAAGATATAAAATTTCGATGGCGATCGTTTTTATAATTAAAAATACGCGCATTTTTATGTGTCAGCTTTAGACGTGAAGTTTTATTAGAGGCGGAGTACGAGAGAAGGGCATCAGCTTGCGACGATTAAACGCAACTGCGTCTGTGGCGTTATAAAATTAATTAAATTTAGTTTTATGGTATTTCGATGATGACTTTGAAGTATTTATTGCTTTAATTTTGGTCGGCTTTACGTGGCCATTGATACGTCTGAAATGTTTCACTTTGTGAAGATATATCTAGAACGAGGACGTGTAGGAGTTGAAAGAGCGAAAAGGTAGCCTTGTTTCGTTTTCTGTAAAATTATATAGTTTGGACTAGAAGAAAAGCAAATTACCTACGTCTAAAGAGTAATTGTAGTTTGTCGAGTAAAAACGTCGACTGTATGTTTGCTCGGAAGATCGTCGAACAGAGAATTTAGCTTTGCGTTCTCGTCTTTCGCAGTACGTTCTAATCTTCGCTTACGATTAAAATATGTGGATGTGGGGTGGAACGATATTATACATCGAAGAATATGCTAATTTTAAAGGACTAAAATTAGGTATAAGCTGAGTTTTTGACGATTACGTCTAATGATAACAGCTCGAGCTGCTTTTTCCTATTTGTGTTTTGCTTTAAAATTTTGAATATTCATGCGACAGCTTCATTAATTCTTCACCTTCTTTATTCTCAGTCGCTCCGACGCGGTGTACGCAATGCGATATTGTATTTATGTAGATTCCCATGTTCGAACTCTTTTTAAAGCGCTTTTCATCGGTTGCTGATCTGACACTAGCATTAATGGTAGTATGACGTGAAATTAATTGGCCTTTTTACATGTCGGTTCTGCTGCTGAAAACTGCTTTTCATATTTTTGCGAAATACGCCAACGATGCCAAATTAAAAAGTATATTTTACCGGGAAATGAGCCACGTTGCCGAGTCTTTTTAATTCCTTTCTTTTATACGCGGTGTTGAGAATTATTTGAAGAGTAGTGCGATTTTACTGATTACGCGAAATGAATGAAGATGTTGGCGAAAGTCAGTGAAAATTAATTGATGAAGACATTAACTTCATCCGATGTAATACGCGTTGCTGATTGAAATATTGGCGTAAAGGCTTAACTAGAATTAATATTCGGTACCTTGATATTTTCGAATATTACCTCGGAATTGCTCATGTTAAAACCCGTTTGATGTGGGGTTTTCCATCTTAAAACCAGGTAACCTTGGCTTTTGAACTGGAATCGTCACGTCAAAAACCTTGCTTGACTGGTTTTTCCCTCTTAACACTGAATAACCTTGAGTTCTGAACTGGAATCGTCGCAGTAAAACCCGCTTGACAGGTTTTTCCCTCTTGACACTGAATAACCTTGAGTTCTGAACTGGAATCGTCGCGTTAAAAATCTGCTTGACTGGTTTTTCCCTCTTAACACTGAATAACCTTGAGTTCTGAACTGGAATCGTCGCGTTAAAAATCTGCTTGACTGGTTCTTCCCTCTTAACACTGGATAACCTTGACTTATGAACTAGAATCGTCACATTAAATACCTGCTTGACTGGTTTTTCCCTCTTAACACTGAATAACTTTGACTTCTGAACTAGAATGGTCGCATTAAAAACCTGCTTGACTGGTTTTTCCCTCTTAATGCTGAATAACCTTGAGTTCTGAACTGGAGTTGTCGCGTTAAAACCCGCTCGACTGGATTTTTCTCTCTTAACACTGGATAACCTTGACTTCTGAACTTGAATCGTCGCATTAAAAACCTGCTTGACTGGTTTTTCCCTCTTAACACTGAATAACTTTGACTTCTGAACTAGAATGGTCGCATTAAAAACCTGCTTGACTGGTTTTTCCCTCTTAATGCTGAATAACCTTGAGTTCTGAACTGGAGTTGTCGCGTTAAAACCCGCTCGACTGGATTTTTCTCTCTTAACACTGGATAACCTTGACTTCTGAACTTGAATCGTCGCATTAAAAACCTGCTTGACTGGTTTTTCCCTCTTAACACTGAATAACTTTGACTTCTGAACTAGAATGGTCGCATTAAAAACCTGCTTGACTGGTTTTTCCCTCTTAATGCTGAATAACCTTGAGTTCTGAACTGGAGTTGTCGCGTTAAAACCCGCTCGACTGGATTTTTCCCTCTTAACACTGAATAACCTTGACTTCTGAGCTGGAGCCACCGCGTTAAAAACCTAAAAGTGATCTTTCCACCTATTAGAATTGGCGCGTTGAAAACCCATGTGACAAGTTTTTCTATAATTTGGTAATTGTGAATGACATTTGAGTAATTGTATTATGGTAGTTGTTTTTGTAACTGATTAATATTCTTTTTAATTCATTCGCATAACTCATTGTTAGTATTTTTGGAATTTCTACAAATCCTGGCAATAATCAAAACCGCTCTGCTTTTTTAATTAATTTAAAAAAATAGCTGTATCATATTTAAAGAAATATTTTTGATTTGAGAGCTATATAATCAGTTCGAATATCAGTTTTATTTTTAAATTAAAAATGTTAATTCTACTTCGAAACAATTCACCGTTTTTTGAGCCCTTCTCGAGTTTCGAAAATTAAATTCTATAAAAAGCTAGCTGGTAGCTACAATAGTAATTGCGAGTGGGAGTTAAGGTTACGGTAATCTTTTAAATCCTCTCTTCAGCATTCACACTTTTACGTACCGACTTTTTATTACTTTTTAAGTCTTTGATGGGGAACGCGAATATCGAGCTCAGGTAACTATAGAAATAAAGTAATTTCAAGGCAATGCAGTATCACATTTTGCAATATTTTTTTGACGAATTTTTCAAGAGAACATTGAAAGAAAATTTCATGTTAAATTTAACGAAAGTACAAGTAGGCGTGTAAATTTTCCAAATTTGCATTTGAATGATTAAAGTTGAAACAGATGGCGATGAAAAAATATGTAAAATTAATAACCCAGGATAATCCTTTTACTCGGACGTGATTTTTATTCGCGCTAAATTATGGAATTGCGAAGGAGACATTACGCGAAGGAGCTTGGAAATTTCAGCTACACTTGTAATTAATTGATTAGAAAGGAATCCGGCATTATTTACATATTTGGTGGTATCGAAGATTTTAATCAACGTCGCCTTCAACATTAATGAATCATCGGCTTATGGAAATTTCTCTAGCGATCGCGACGAATACTACGAAAACTATTAACGTTTCATTTCGAACAATACCGATGATTAATCGTTTCCAAAACTGCGAACGGTTTCGCGCATCGTGTTCCAAGAATTGCATAATTAGTTTGCCGTAAATTATTGGTACAGATCTGTTGGTGAAAAGTTGGAAATAATTCGATTTTTAAGGCGTTTCGCCCAAATCTCAAGTAAAATTTACACTTTGCTGTGTAAAAAAAGAAAAAAGATTAAAGGTAATTAAAAATTTACTAGCGAATTGAAAGTTCACGACATTTGGTGTATACTTAATTAGGTTCGTAACCACGACCGCGAGTATCTCTGAATGATAAAATTACATTTTGTCGTACTTCGCCGCCGGCTTAAATATACATCGCTGCGATTTCAGAAATGCGAGCTTTTAAAGTATTATCAACACGTTGAATTTTACATTCAGATATTTGTTAACGCTGCTGGCTCAACTTTATTCCAATTTAACTTCATTTAATACGATCACCGAGCGTAACGAATGCTGCGATTTTTAATTTTATATCTTTTCATAACTAGATTATACGTTCGATTTAATACGAGATGGAAATTAATTTACATTAATTAATAATAATTAGCGAATTAACGCGTCAAAAAACAACTTGAAAGTTTATTTGAATATTTGACGAATAATTTAGAAGAAAATATCAAAAATATCCTGCTTCACTCGAGTAATGAAAATTACTGCGGGTAGATTTTCACGTTGGTCATCGTGCTATTTAGAATAATTAAACTAACGATTCTTTAATAACTTTGAAATTCGTAATGCAATGAAAAAATATCCAGCTTCACAACTTCATTTTTCTGTTTATCGAGTCAAAATAATTGCAAACGGGATTTTCCGTGGAAAACTACGCAACGTCAGAGAAAACAAAATCAAGGCACTCACGAGGAAAATGAGAAACGATGAATATCAAACGAAAAGAACTAAAAGCAAACAAATACTGAAAAGAAATGAATACTGAAAGTATCCGAGGAAAAAAACAATACAAGGGAACTTCTATACGAGATTATCAAAATTATCAAGTTTAAAAGCGAAATCTGTCTACAAGATGAGAACTCGCGATTATCGTTGTCAGTCTTTCGCATCGTGAGATAGTCGAGAATTTTTGACGTGAATCAAGAAGAAAAAAAGATAAATTAAAATAACGCCATTTTGCATCGTGTTATTTCTCTGGCATAAAAACGTAGGCATACAATCTGATAATTGTCAGCGAAATTCATTATTTTGCTAAAAAATTAATGTAAAATTCCAAACGACAAATTCAATTTAAATAACGATAAAAGTAGAAACAAGATAGCACCTTGAGTCGTTCGTAATAAAAATACAACAAACTAAACCCGGGCCCAAAAATCGCGTTAAAAAACCATCGATTCGGGCGCATGCGACTGTAATAAAGATAATTTTACGATGTATCTTGAACGAACTCTGGCGCTACGCAGTTTAGGGGGAGGCCCGAAAGGGCGAAGGAATATTCGCGATAAGGCGGCGGCGGTATTAAAAACAATGAATTATATTACTAGCGAAGAAGCCATAAAAAAGATTTTTTTCATCAATCATCCAAATATTTAAATTTTTTCATTATTCGACCAGAATAACGAGGAGAATGTGGGAATTTTCTACGTAATCGATATACACATTCATTAAAGAGATTCGCTTGGTGGAATTTGCATTTTTATTTAAATTACACGACGACGAGAATATTGTAAAATTTGACTCTTTCTCAAGTGCTCCTTTGACGTAAAGGAGGAAAAAAGTATTCTACATTGTCGAATTTCGTGGTAAATTGAATTTTCAAATACAATTGCGTACGCGACGCGTTAATATTGGCAACTCGCGCGTATTTTTAGTTCACCTGGATATTATTTTGTTGTATTCGAGTGAAATACGAACCGAAATGAAGAATTCGCGAGAAAGTGTTACGATTACGATGAAAAGAAATTCGGAAAAGTACGTAGTTTACATTGGGATAGTTTTGATATTCGGAATTGGGGATTTGATGAGGTTCACGAAATGACAGACCTTTGGTGGCCTTTTCAGAGGAATTTCGAAAACGGGTTCGGTTGACGTTTGCGAATAAATTCGCAAATATATTAGTCGACACGTCGCGGCGTATCTGTCATCGACGTATTCGTCTCTTTTGAAATAATTTCAACATCAGTTTCAAGTGCTTGTTGACTCGTAACTTTTGTGTAGCTGTTTGTCTGCCACGTTCACGTATTCGGCGCGTTGAAAGCTTTCGTAGCGAGCATTGTTAACACTAAACGTATGTTTGCAGGTAATAGCAAGATAAATAATTTGAAAAATATCGGTTACAATAAACTCGCCTCCTACGATGATTACATATTGGACGAGCAAAACGGAAATATCGAGACTAGCGATCAGAAAAATATCATCGATAAATTCAACGCCGTTGTTGACTTGAACAGCACGTCCGATTTCGAAGAAGAACTCACAGACGATTCGGATTACGGTGAGTGTAAATATTTTGCTCGAAAGACCCGAATCTGCAGCTTATGCCACCTGTTCCTTGTGTATGCCGACTAGCGATGAAAAATGCTTCGCGAAGCGTGATACGCGTAGAATCGCGTGTGAGATTTATTTCGGAACAAAACATCCGCCTCGAAGGAAATATCTAATGCGAATGTCTAGAAAAGGAACGATGCGGAAAATAGATTTTTACAATTTTTGAATTCTGTACTCGTTATGGTTGAAAATATTCCTCGGCTGGTTCTTTCTTCAATTTTTTTCTCCGAGACATCTTTTATTAAAAAGTCCGAAACGGACATTTTTTTCATAAAAA
>QBDW01010781.1:0-11081 GCA_003261595.1 Maconellicoccus hirsutus | reverse complement strand
CCCTAATTCGAACCCGCTGAACCCGAAAATCGCATCGGCGAGCCGTTCTGGAGCCTCCAGCGCGATTTCCATTTTTCTCCAGGAACTTCAAAATGCTCCAGAAGGCGTCCATTTGAGATTGGGCAGCTAAAAACTTGGTTCCCTCTTATTCTCAACCAACTGAACCGACTTGAACATATTTCCGGATAATTCCAGCCGGACACCTCGAGTGCATTTTTCTGGGACAGATTTTTTCATAGCAATACATTGCGAATTGAATGTTTTTAGCTTTACTGCTTTGCCATGAAAAAACCTGTCCTAGAAAAATGCTCTCCAGGTGTCCGGCTGGAATTATCCGGAAATGTGGTCAAGTCGGTTCAGTTGGTTGAGAATAAGAGGGAACCAAGTTTTTAGCTGCCCAATCTCAAATGGACGCATTCTGGAGCATTTTGATGTTCCGGGAGAAAAATGGAAATGGCGCTGGAGGCTCCAGAACGGCTCGCCGATGCGATTTTCGGATTCAGCGGGTTCGAATTAGGGGAAAACATTTCTTTCGTGATTTAAAATTATTTTTCGAGTTTTTTTTTTTATTCTTTATTTTTAATCGAAATTTCGTAATTTTCAAATTTCAAAAATTCGCCAAAAATCGAAAAGTCAACTTGGGCAGCTAAAATTTTGGTTTTGGGGTTTTTTTGACATGCTCTTTTCAAAAATCCAACTCCCGTTCAAATCCGAGCCAGACACCTCGAGAGCTTCCCTTGTTAGATGTTAATAACATATTGAGCAAGTCAAATTTTGATTTCATGAGCTTCAAATTTGGAAGAGAAAGTACCAGAATCAAATTAAATATTTCGATTTTAATACCATAATTTTGACCATCGATTTCGATGCTTCAGAAGGCAACCGATTTATTCATTTTTTGCTCCCTTATTTTACTTCCATCAGTCATTATTTTAAAGTATTAAATCAATTTACGACTAACCCCCTTCTCCACCTTCCGCTTCGTCGGCCTTCATCCTACATCAAAACGTGTAACCCATTTTGGATACTTTTCGTTGATTTTTTTTTTGCACAAAAAATCATCCCAAGCTAGGTTCGACTTCGAAACGCCGACGAATTAGCGAGGTGTTTAAAAAGGAAAACTGCCAACTCCGCGTACACCAGCGGAACACTATTAAAGTACGATTTGGCGTATCGTGGCGAATTTAAGACACCGGATAAAACCAGGATTTCGCGACGAGCTACGCCTTAAGCTCCCCGTCTTTGGTGAAATTCACCCCCCGCGTATTCGTCGACGTATTACCTCGTCGAACGTCGGACCAAAGGATAAAACTGAGTTAAAACGAAATCACGTCTGAAAAAATTCCGCTTTGTGGCCGGGTAATTACGGCGTGCGAAAAATACCATCGTGACGGCCGCGTGCCTACGTGTGGACGACGCACGTGTACGCGCGTGTCACTACGTAATACGTACACCCTCGGAGAGCCGGATTTTTATGAAAATAAATTCGCCCAATTAGGCGAAAAAACGCTCCCGAGCGAAGGCGTTCTTGACCTTGGAGTTTATCTCGGTCTTGGGAGCTTTTTTGGGCAGGGGTACGAGGATGTGCGGCCGTTCGGTAATAAAAATGTTGAATGATACAGATGGCTAGAAGGTGGTTTCGAATTACGTTAAATAAAAATTATTATATCGAACCGAGATGCTGTTCGTGTGCTCGTGAAGTTACATTTCGTACGCTTGTGTCTTTAATGGTCGCTTCGAGTTCGTATTTTTTTCGTCGGTATCGCAGAAAAAAAAAGCGTTGGTTTGTCTTCGTACGCAAAACGTCCGTATACCTTGAATTGTGTTTAGCTAAGTTTTTATCGTTTCGAGTTTACATAACGTGCTGCCTCGAATTACGTATATTTCGCGAATTTTTTCCCATTGCACGTTTGATCAATAGGAGAAAATTTACCTTTTTATTTGAACGTCGGTAATGCGAGCCAGACACGTTAGTGAATAGTTCATGTCTAGGGGTTTTCCACGTCCCTCAACCCGTGCGGTTTGTTTTTTGGCTTTGTTCGCTTCCTCATTCCCTGATTCGCCGGCGTCGATTAATTTACCTAATGAAATTGACGTTCGCGTTTTTTTCCCCCAAACCACGCGAACAGCGAGTTCGGTCGTGTGCGACGCCGGTTGTGCTAGCCGAAGTGAAATAACGAAGTGGTTCTTTTGTGATGGAGTTCCAATGGCGACCATCCGAATCGCATGAATTTCAAAAGGTAAATTTTCCGTTGATACGGTTCGTGTACTTAGCCGCAAATGCCTTCGTGAAACGGAGCCGAAAATTCACGCTGACGCACAAATATTTGCACAGATTAGTATATCCAAAAAGCTAATGAAACGCGGATGAGAGTTATCGCCCGTGAGGATTTGGTTTAGAGAAAAGATGATGAGAGGAGAGGAGGCGGGAAGGGGGAGAGTGAAGGCGAAAAGCATAAAGGTTTTTGCACACGGTTCGGTTACGTGAAGAGAGGGCGGTAATTTGTGGTTAAAAGTCGTTCATGAGTATCGATTTACTCGCAGTCGACGTTATTTGTTCTACTCGAATGAAGGTAATCGATAATTGCATGATTTTTATGGCAAATATGCGTGTGTGCCCTGTATATGTAGGTGTGTAATGTGTATGCAGGATGCAGGCAGTGGAATGGGGTATGGACGAGGTTCGTTGACGATGTCTGGTAACGCGAGTGATGTTTCCGCGATTACCAATGTGGAGTGCATTTTTTATGGTTTTTGAATTTTTAACGTTGTTGATATTTTTTTAAAAACGCGATATTTATGGTTTTTTGAACGCGGTGTTTTTATGCGTTAGGAGCAGATATGGCGGATTAATTGGGTTTGTTAGAGTTTCGGGCATCTCGATGATTAGCTTTCGCAAATTAATTCGGTGAAGTCGAAGAATCACGGTGGTTAGTCGTGCTAACGATGGAATCTCTTCGGAAGGCAGGTTCAAATTTGAACGGGAGCTGGATTTTTGGATAGAGTATGATAAAAACCTCCAATAATCAAAATTTTATGCGACATAGTTCATTTTCAGATTTTTAGCGAATTTTCAAGTAGTAAAAATACGCATCAAAATTTCTACTAAATCGAGATATTGAAAAAAATCGATTCAATCTTGAAGAATGACCGAAGATGTCGTTAATTCGGGTTTTCTCTTAATTCCAACCTCTCGAATCGAAATTTCGGATTGTCGAGATGATTTGGAGCTTCCAGCAAGATTTTTATTTTCTCCAGAATTTTCAAAGTGCTCCCAAAACTGTCCGTATATTTATCTTGAATTTTATTCAAAAATTTCCATTGACTAAATTTATCAAAAAAATTATTAAATTGAATATTTTAAATATAAAAAAAATAATGATATTTTAAAAATAAATTCATAAAATATATTTCCATACTAAAATCTTTTAAATGGAAACATAATTTAAAAAATATTCCTAAAATTAATACACATTTTAGTTGAAAAAAATATTTTTAGGTGAACAAATATGTATATTAATTAAACGAATTGATTGGGCAGCTTATAACCTGATTTACGCCAGTTCTTGACCGCCTCCACCAAAATTTTCACATTTCGGAAAATTCCAGCTGATGATCACCTGGAGAGTAATTTTCTAAGGAAAATCCTTGAGAACAGAGAATTCTAAGGAAGTTGACGCTAAAAAAATACAGGATTCGAAATTCCAGGAATTATATTTTTGTTTTTCAGGAATGAAATCAGGAAATTTGAATGGCTAGGGAATTTCATGAATTCTGGGATGTGATGTAAGGAAGTAAACGCTGAAAAAAGTACAGGATTCGAAATTCTAGGAATCATATTGCTGTGCGTGAAGCACGCACCTAGGCGGCTTCACGGCAAAAAACAATAAAAAAACAAAAAATTAAAGGAAAAGACAAACAAAACAAAATATCAATTTAAATTAAATAAATGATAATACAATTTACTTACAGTAAAAAAAAATAGAAGTAGCAAAAAAAAAATAAGAAACCAAGACACTTAACACAATAAGAAAAAAAAATGAATAAAAGTTATTTGAAAGTACAATCCATTGAAAAACAGAGAAGAAGTGACAGTAACGAAAAAACGAAAACCTTTCATCGCCTATGCCGGCGAACAGTTTCCCGCCACCCACCCTAACGATTCGCAAATCAACGAATCGATAGATTCGTAAATCAAAAAATGAATAAAAGTTATTTGAAATACAACATTGAAAAACAGAGAAGAAGTGACAGTAACGAAAAAACGAAAACCTTACGCATCGCGAAAGTTTCCGAACCCTAACGATTAAATCAAAACGAACCGATAGGCCGATCACCGATTCCGCGCCCCCTCCATTTATTTAATGGGGCACGCAACCGGTCCACGAATGTAAAGGCGGCGGAAAACTACCCGCCAGCACCATCAACGCCGTTTTTACGCACAGAAATATTTTTGGTTTTTTAGGAATAAAAAATAGGAAATTCCTATGGTTCGGGAATTTCATGAATTCTAGGGTGCGATCTAAGGAAATAAACGATGAAAAAATACACGTTTCAAAATTCTAGGAATCTCATTTTGATTTTTTTAGGAATGAAAATGGGAAATTCTTACGATCAGGGAATTTTAGGAATTCTGGGAGGTGACCTAAAAAATAATTTGAAAAAAATACCTCAGACGAAATTCTGGGAATCATATTTTTAGCTTCTTAGGAGAGAAAAATTAGAAATTCTTGAAGCATAGGAATTTTATTAATTCTGGGATGCGATCCAAGGAAGTAAACGATGGAACAAAATACAGGATTTCAAAAAGAAAAAATACACTGATGGACGTAATCTTCGAGTTGGAATAAGAGTAGGAGGATCGGTTTTTGGGAAAAGAGGAATGATAGCTCCTTTAATACCGAAGTTCGGCAAAATTTACACATAACTTATTTAAAAATGACTTTGTACCAATAAAATAAGTCACATACAACTTCCACTAAGAAATTTTTGCATCTCCTTATCTCGTTTAAAATTAAAAACGGTCAAAAACGCACATAACCTTCTCGGCAGTACTCGTCGAAATGTGAAAAAAATTGAGCATTTCTTCCTTAACTCGCATATTGAAAAAGTTATTTAGCTTGAAATTTTCAACTCTCCATATCTCCTTGAATATCGAAGCACGACGAAAACCTCCACAACTCATCGGATTTTCTAAAATCTACAACACCGGTTGGTAATTTCAACCTATTTCGCATTCTCGACGAATAATCTCGCAACGAAGATCACCGATGGCATATTCGAATGAAAAACTACCACGGCCTAAGAACGGCAATCGTTTTCCATTCATAAATTTAAAACCTCTCAGTAAAAGCACCTACGCCTCGTTTCGTATTTTCAGCGCGAAATGCTCGCATAACCGTAAAATGTCATTGAAAAAATTTATTTTTCGTAAAACGACCTCGAAGGCGGCAGAATACCGCGTTCGTTTCTTTTCATCGAATCGCTATTTTTAAGGACGTAATCAAACGTAAATTTGATTACACGTTAGTTCGGCTCCAATCGGCGACGATGGCCTTGAAATGGGGAAAAATCGAACCTCGAAACGTAAAAAAGGGAAAAAAGATACGCTCTACTATCAACTAATAATTTGCGCGCGTTATGATCGTATCATTAATATCCATCGTTAGACGAAACTTGTGTGAGCTTTTATTACTCGTTTTTTTTCCCTTCTCGCGTCGACGTCGCCTGCGACGCTCTTTTATTACCCAAACTTTAAATCCTTTCGTCGAAGAAAAACGTACGCTCGAAATGATACGATTCGTTTAATTTGAACAGTTGCAAATTTAATTTTACTGCGTCTATATAATTTCCAGAAGAGAAAAAAAAACGGCCGCGGCGACACGCGGTACTCGGCCCTCCATTTTATTACGTTCGAAATCGAAAAACTTTTAATTTATATATTAACGCGACTTCGGTAAATGTCACGGTAAAAAGTCCCCCTCTCTTCTTGGACCAAAGCGTATTGGTACTTGCCACCCTCTTCCTCGCATCCCTTCAAACATCGCTTACTATCACGTCCCAGGTTAATTTACTCCCAGTCGCAGTGCCCTGTCGCTTTTCAAGTTACAATGACCGAAAAGAGACCTTTTTATATGGACTGCAACGCGACTACGATTCGATCTGATTACAAGAGCTGAGAAATTTTTTACACGTGTTACTGTTTTTAGGTCTAGATTATAGTGGCGTGATATTTCGATTTTTTCACCTTCTCGTTCGTTTTTTATGGTTGAATTTTACGCTACGTTCATACTTCATCGTACTTTTTTTAAGTTTAGTTCGAGTTGTAATTTTTTTCCCACTTCGTCAGCCCGTTTCCCGATATAAAGGTAAATTTACCCTACGAAGATTTCGTTTCGAGACTTTCAATAAAATTAGATTTTTGTTTTACCGAACATCATATGAGACTACGTGAAGGGGAAATGGAAAAAAAACTCATTCTAACATCCCCTTACCGTCTCCTAACCACACAACCAATCACAGGCATTCTCTTGTGTACGCAATTTGGCGAAAAATCCTCCCGACGTAATTTGCTCATCTATTTCGAGAATAATTCCAAATCGCGACCACGTGTCTTGTTTGGTCGAGACGACAAAACACACGTCGTCGTCTTGTTAGTCTCGACTACAAATTTGAAAAATCCATATGGCATCTCCGCTCGAACCCTTCCCACGGACTGTAGACGGTTCCGCGAGCACGCGAGAACGAGAATTCTAACCGACGGCGATTTTTCGCGAAATTATAACTGTATCGCGAAGTCATCGTTACGAAAATAACGTAGTCGTGATTCACGCCGAATTAATTGATGATTGTGCGACTTCGAAGGAGATGAGGGGCGGAGGTGGGGAGCGATGGGAAACCGATTTATTAAATTTTCGATACGAGTGCTTCGAAAGAGCTATCGAAAAATTAATAATTTTTCATAAAACGAAATTCAAAATTATAAAATTCGGGCACAAGAGGAAAAAGTTTTAAAAAGTCTATCACGAAACTAAAACCATTCAACTAATGGTGGTTCGATTTACCACGTCACTTAAAAAGGCCGCCCCTCCCTCCTCCGAGAAATACACCGATGAACGTAATCTTTGAGTCAGAATCAGAGCAGAAGAATCAGTTTTTGAGGAAAAAAAAAATAAGCGACAATATGATATAAAGGAACCTTTTCAGGTGACCAAGTGGATTTGAATAGAGTTGAATTTTTGAAGAAAAAAAATCACCAAAATTTTTACTGTTCAAGTCCCCTTCTGATTTTTGACTAATTTTCAAAAACCATTATCGTTAAAAATATAAAGTAAGTATTAAAAAAAATCGAGTTGACTTTGAGGATTGTTTGAAATTGTGGCCATCGAGTTTTTCACTTAATTCGAACCTTCCAAATTCGAATTTTGAATCAACAAGACTTTTTGGAGCCTCCAGTGCAATTTTATTTTCCTCCAGAATTTTTAAAATTATCCCTAAACCGTCCATAAGATATAGAGTGTTGAAAACTTGATTTCCGCTAATTCCATGATCGCCTCAATCGAGTTATCCACGTTTACAGAAAATTCCAGCCAACCACGTCCAAATAGACTTTTTGAATTTCCAGATCTACTATGAAAAAAACTGCTCGTTATTCCCAAAAAATCAATATACGATTTCTAGAATTTTGAATATTATATTTTCTTAAACGTTTTCTTCTTTTTTAGATCATATTTTAAAATTGATGAAATTCTCGATCCATAGAAATTTCTAATTCTTCATTCCTAAAAAATAAAAAATGTAATTCTTGGAGTTGCTATTCTTGGTATTTTTTTTAAATTCATTTTTAGGATCTGAGGCTTTCCGATTTTTATTCCTACAAATTCAAAAAATGAATTCATGTATTTTTTTGAAGTTTTGTTTGTAATATTGTGAAGGAGTTAAAACTGCCTAATATTACAACCTCCGAAGTACTTGAGATTTAACAAAATAAAGATTTACTTCTAATAATAAGTCGCGATCCCTTTCACAATCTCAAAAATGATTCACTTCAACTAAAGAGAAAAAGTATCTCGGTGAAGAAAATGTGAAATACTGGAAAGAAATCACTCTAACCATTCATAA
This sequence comes from Maconellicoccus hirsutus, assembly GCA_003261595.1. Classification (NCBI taxonomy): domain Eukaryota; kingdom Metazoa; phylum Arthropoda; class Insecta; order Hemiptera; family Pseudococcidae; genus Maconellicoccus; species Maconellicoccus hirsutus. The sequence goes on along the minus strand of QBDW01010781.1, from coordinate 2,960 downwards.
TGTCGCTCCCTTCGGTATTTCCATCCTTTGTGAAATTTTCCTACGCGTACTCGATATGCGTCAAGAAATCTCGGTATTTTATTCTGCGACAATATGCATCGGAGTGTGCGATTCGCGCGAAAATACTTTGTCAACGTCGTTTATGCACGTTCGATCAAAGTAATTGCCTCGGAGATGTTTGAGAAAAAAAAGAAGACGCGGGGGCGGAATTTTAAAAAGCGTGTGCATTTACCCCGCGTCACCTTGCTTTTGGTTGTTTTTGGAAATGTAATTACGTAGGTTTTCGTGCACGAGTGTATTGAAGGTTGCGTAATCGCTCTGTCTTGGGGTAATTTTTCAATGTGTCTTGTATTACTTATTGTCTGCGAGATGTTTTTCACGAGTGCAAAAAGCAGCGTCGCGGTTAAGTGGGTTGGCGCGGTGGCTGATGTGTGGACTGTGGAGTGAGGTAGGGAGTCGATTGATGGAGTGTGAAGAGCACGAGTTTGGAGAGTCCAGCAAATGGTGAATTAACGAGTTGATTATATCGTGGTATTTCTCCAGAGGTGTCGAGTCAAGCGCGTAATTTCGTTTTTATGCAAGTTAATCAGCAGTAATGTGCAATAAGTCGCATAATTCTTGGTATGTAGGAGCATGTCACGGTATTTGGCTGATTTTTCTAGTAAAATTGATGTACCTTCGATTTCATGTTAAGCAACTTATTCAACACGAAGGTATAAGTGATTGCATACTCGGGAACTTTAGGAAGCACCCGTCAATAGTTGGATAAATTCGATTATTTTTCAAGAAACAACAAAAAAAAATGCGTTTTAACGCGATCGAGTTAGATTTTCCTCAATATGATCTTTTTTCGTGGTGTAAAAAAAAAAATTGATATTCGTGTTTTGCAGGAGTATGCCAAGCTTAAAATTAAAGAACCATCCATCGATGGTACCGGTCATCAAGGTGGACAGTTATACTTCGTCGGAAGCCCCTCGAAGTGTGGATTCGACGAGGAGATCGTCCCTAACACATTTCGTGTTTCCTGGTCGCTCGTATAGCTTCGATACGGGTCGAGTAGCCGCTGAAAATGGTTTGTTGCCGATTAGTTACAGGTAGGAAAATATTTGAAATAATTTTTCTCGAGATATGTATGTGTCACGTGTCACATTTTTTTCATATCCGCCATTTTGTAATTTTAAATCGTATTCGCTCGATTGAGCTGTTAAACACAAATTTTCTGATTAATTTTCATTTCACGCCATAGAAAGATAATTTTAAGCGATGGTACTTATTTTTTAATCCTCTCGTTTTCCGAGGATCCACTCCCCTCTCTCCAATTGGAGACGCGTATATTGTTCCACCCATTGATTTTATGAAAAAAAATGTTTCATGGAAATCATTTCTTGAAATTTTCTCTACATTTTTGATAATTGCAAAAATTCAATTTGGAGCAACCGTTCTTCCTCAAATTCGAGGAAACGTCCTCATAAAAATTGCGAAATTTTGTTTTCTTGCATTTTTACAAGAATTATCAAAGCTTCAGTGAGATTTGTTATCACTTGAGATATTCAGAATTAATTTTTTTTCGAATGAGTTACATCACAGTAAAACTGTTCTCATTTTAATGGTTCCACCTCCTTCCCCTTTTAGTTTTTGAACGAAAATTGTTTTCTATTAATGTCTCTTCAATTTTAATAATAATAAAAGTCACTCTTACTCCTCAACCACCCTTGTTCCTTACCTTCCCATTGCGCTTTATTTCTTGGCGTCATGTACAAAAAGAGGATCTCGGAATACGAAAACCGCATCGAATAAAACGACATTATTTACTCGGGCAACTTTGGCCCGCGATAAATTACAAGGATTGTGATTAGCTTGGGTACACGAAGGACGCCCGACGCACAGACCAAACCTTGCGCGTTTCCCGCTCACTTGGTCGGCCAATAATCACACGAAACGCGAAATTCTCGACGGGTTTGGAAATTAATTAAAATTCGGAGGATTTTTTCCCTATGTTTATTCAAGCTAGAAAAACTTCGCGTCCGAAGGGGCGAAGGCTACGAAATACGTCGCGAATATTCTTCCGTGTAGTTTTCCCTTTCGTCGAAATTTTTTCCGAGCTTAATTTTGTAATTCTTTTTGTTCGTTATCGTTGTCGCGAATATCGACATTTTAATAGACGTCGAAACGCCTACAAAGCGTTCCAACTCGAAACAAAAACACGTCCGAAACACGACAAAAGCGCTCAAATCTTTACACGTGCAAAAAAAATACTTCATCAAAAGGAAAATACTATAAAAGCCGAAGTTCGTAATTAATCAACTTTTTCCTCGTTTTACTTCGCTATGGCAAGACTCGTCGACGAACTAAGCTACTTACAATGAGCAAGCCTAACGAACCACTGCTAACACATATCACAAGTCAGGTTGGAATTACCATCTTTCGATTTTATTCTGAAGAAAAATACATTTATTCTATAACTGCAACGACGAGAGTGGAAGATTCGCGAAATTTTTTCCACAACGGCACCGAAAATCTAATCTGTGGAGGAGGAGAGGTAATTTCCCCTACAAAAACAGTTATGAAGAAAAATGCACTTATTTGATATTCGCCATAATTTTTTCGTGACGGTAACAGAGTCCAATTTTTGGGAGAAAATCGGGGAAGGGGTGGAGGGAGTGAATTTGAATTTTTTCCACAGTAATAATGCATACACTTTTTAAATTTGAAAATAAGGAAAGGCAAATGGCAAAAATTCCAATGTATTATGAAAATTGTTACAAATTTTTACCATCTTTGAGGAAATATTTCGCTATTAAGTAAACAAACTTGGAAGAAATGGTGATAATGAAAATAACATTATCCCAAATTGCGATTTTATAAAAAATTGTCAAGCGAATTGCATTCATTACTCAACCAAAATCTAAAATGCTCTCGTCAATAGCTCTGGAGCCATTTTGGGGCTTTACCCCCCCCCC
>QBDW01010638.1:0-23403 GCA_003261595.1 Maconellicoccus hirsutus | reverse complement strand
CGACTTTAGAGACATAAGTTCCATAATTTAATAAAAAATCGAAATAACTGTACAAAAATATTTGGAAATCGTTCTGCAGAAGGGATTTTTTAATAGGGGTTTCCTCGTGAAAATTATGCATTTTATGAAATATTATTTCATTTTACCAATGTGGCGTTTTTTCATAGTGATTATTATTCAAATTAAAACTAATGCAATGTAGCAAATTTTTTTCATAATTCTTCATTCATTACTGATGGAAGAGGGGTCCAAATACTCAAAAATAGGACTTGGAGTAGGACATTTTCACTAAAATCCGTTAATTTAGATATTTCGATTTCGATATATCGACTATGATATTTCCTTTTCGATATATCGATTGTGATATCTCGATTTCAATATCGATTACGATATCTTAGTTTCGATATATCGGTTATGATATTTCGATTTCGATACATTGATAGTGATATTTCGATTTCGATATATCGACTATGATATTTCGATTCTGAAATAACAATTATGATATCTCAGTTTCAGATATTTCGATTTCGATATATCGATTATGATATTTCTTTTTCGATATATCGATTATGATATTTCGATTTCAAAATATCGATTATGATATCTTGATTTCAATATCGATTATATTTTTTTTCGATATATCGATTATGATACTTTGACTTTGAAATATCGATTATGATATCTCAATTTCGATACACCGATTATGATATTTCGATTTCGATGCATCGATAACGATATTCCGATTTCGATATATTGATTATACTCCTTTTTCGATATATCGATTATGATATTTCGATTTCGATACATCGATAATGATATTTCAACTTTCAAATATCGATTATGATATCTCAGTTTCGATACATCGATTATGATATTTCAATTTCGATACATTGATTATGATATTTCTATTTCGATATATCGATTATGATATTTCGATTTCAAAATATCGATTATGATATCTTGATTTCAATATCGATTATATTTTTTTTCGATACATCGATTATGATACTTCGACTTTGAAATATCGATTATGATATCTCAATTTCGATACATCGATTGTGATATTTCGATTTCGATACATCGATAATGATATTCCGATTTCGATATATTGATTATACTCCTTTTTCGATATATCGATTATGATATTTCAATTTCGATACATCGATTATGATATTTCGATTTCGATACATCGATAATGACATTTTGATTTTGATACATCGATAGTGATATTTCGATTTCGATATATCGACTATGATATTTCGATTTTGAAATAACAATTATGATATGTCAGTTTCAGATATTTCGATTTCGATATATCGATTATAATATCTCGATTTCGATACATCGATTATAATATTTCTTTTCCGATATATCGATTATGATATTTCGACTTTGAAATATCGATTATGATATCTCAATTTCAATACATCGATTATGATATTTCGATTTCGATACATCGATAATGATATTCCGATTTCGATATATTGATTATACTCCTTTTTCGATACGTCGATTATGATATTTCGATTTCAAAATATCAATTATGATATCTCGATTTTAATATCGATTATATTTTTTTTCGATATATCGATTATGATACTTTGACTTTGAAATATCGATTATGATATCTCAATTTCGATACACCGATTATGATATTTCGATTTCGATGCATCGATAACGATATTCCGATTTCGATATATTGATTATACTCCTTTTTCGATATATCGATTATGATATTTCGATTTCGATACATCGATAATGATATTTCAACTTTCAAATATCGATTATGATATCTCAGTTTCGATACATCGATTATGATATTTCAATTTCGATACATTGATTATGATATTTCTATTTCGATATATCGATTATGATATTTCGATTTCGATATATCGATTATGATATTTCGATTTCGATATATCGATTATGATATTTTGTGATTAAAATTCTGATGTTAATGTTTCGATTTTGATGGCTCAATTTCGACATATCGATATTACGGTTTCGATACTTACGTTTTGATGAGTTGTATCGATACCTCGATTTTTACCCCGTTCATTTCGATATTTTAGTCTCAACTTTTCAATATCGATTTCGATATTTCAATGCAAATGCATGGACTTTAAGAGACGCATCGCACATAAGTAAAATTCAGTATTTTGTTTTCGCCACTCTCTAGGAGTCAAGTTTCATCGGGAAGTTTCAACCTCTTCCTCAGCCTTGGTCTACCTTCACCGTCGAATGATGAAGAGGGAACTCATATCTCGATGAATCCGCTATCAACGGTGGAAAAAATCGCCTCATTAATCGCTTCGACGACGCGATCATTTAGCTAAGTCAAGATAAACGAGGTGGTGAGCCCGGCGAGGGGAACAGCGTTGCAAAAACGAGTGAAAAATTATGGAATACCCTCGAAGCGATGAAATTTCACATAAACACTTCGTGACGCTGGTACGCGTAAGTACACGTTGGAAATTCATTATTTATCCTTCGATGACTCATTATACTCATCATCATGTGTACACGGTTCGGCAACCAGTCTCGATGTGTATGAAAAGCAAAAATAAAAGCGAGAGAAAAAACATGCCAAAAATTGCCAAACCAGTTCGGCCGTCAAGTATCACCTTAGGTGATCGGTTAAGAGTATAAAAAATTTCTTAGCTTTAAATCACGTATATGTAACGCATTCGATAAGCTTCGAAGCCGATAACGGCAGATGAAGGTAGCGGGGAAGGCGGATAATACAATTAATCAAAATGTAAGTAATTACGGTGGCGCGCGTACATTATGCAAGTAGAATGCTCGGTATGTGTAGGAGGACGCGAAGTGTGTTAATGATCGCATCTGGCGAAGCTATCTCGCCACCAATTCATAAAAACCTTTTGGTTCATATCGCGGGAATATTTTCAAGTATAGCTTAATTGAATCGTGCCGATGCAAATTAGCGACTCGGGCGGATTCGGATGTTTTCCTACTTTCACCGAGTTCGGCGATTCGTTAAGGAAAAAGGAGGAAAAAATTGCGAGCGTTTTCCTATCGAAACGCACCACTCATTGGTACAGATTGAAAAGCACGCTGACTCATGATGACATAAATGGCCGACTCTTGAACAATGTTTCGTACCGGGAATATTTTTCTCACGATGCAGCGACCAATCCAAGTTCATAAATATGGTTAGGATACGTTCGCGCTGCGAAAGTTGGTAACGTTTGATTATAAATATAAGCATGTAATTACGAAGCGCGCGGAAATCATGAAGTTACACAAAGAAGAGGGGGGAAGAAGAAGAGAAAAAAAATAAAAAATCTAATAGAAAGTAATTTCAACGCTTTGTGCGCGTTCGAATGTATAGATAATGTATAGGTGAAATCACCGAAGAAAAATAGGAAGAAGATGTATACAATTGACCAATATGTCGGATAGAGTTATATTTATGGGAAGAATGCTGAAACGTAAAACTGGAATTTGCTGCCGCCTGGAACCGGCTCGTGATGAATACTTAATCGCACGCAGTCCGGCAGGGTGAAGGTCACGCTGTATGCCACTTTCTGGCGTTTAAAAGCTTCGCCGCATCTTGGCCAAGTAGGTCAGTCGTCAATCTGTTTGCGATTAAGCTGCGAGACCGATGATTGATCGCATTTCCGATAAGGAAACTGAATCGGCTTGCGAGAAAGTTCCGAAGACGTGTAAAGGCCTCGGCGTCGTGAGAGACGACAAATGTTTACATGGCGAGGGACATGAGGAGATTTTCGTGAGCGGTATTCGTGTCGTCGACGTACCTTTGGTGCGTTGGTTTCTACAACTCATGAAGGTTTTAATGGTCGTTTAGCGAAAAGCCACTTGGGAAGTGGAATTGAAATTAGAATTCAAAATCAATGGCGTAAAAGTGGAAATATCCATAACCATACTCAAAATATAGGTATCGAAACCGTAATATCGATATACTGAAATCGAGCAATCAAAATCAAAATATTTCAAGATATCGAAATCGAGATATCATTATCGATAAATCGAAATCGAAATCGAAATATCATCATCGATGCATCAAAATTAAAATTCACTATCGATACATCAAAATCGAAATATTATTATCGATATACATCAAAACCGAAATATCATTACCAATATATCAAAATTGAAATATCATTATCAATACATCAAAATCGAAATATTATTATCGATACATCAAAATCGAAATGCAGTCGATATATCGAAGTCAAAATATCATAATCGATAGATCAAAATCGAAATGTTGTAATCGATATATCGAAGTATTATTGTCGATACATATATCGTAATCTAAATATCATAATCGATTGATCAGAATCGATATATCAAAATCGAAATATTATTATCGATGCACATATCGAAATCTAAATATCATAATCGATAGATTGAAATTGAAATATTGCAATCGATGTGTCTAAATATTATTATCGATACATATATCGTAATCTAAATATCATAATCGATTGATCAGAATCGATATATCGAAATCGAAATTTTACAATCGATACATCAAAATCAAAATGCAGTCGATACATCGAAGTCAAAATATCATAATCGGTAGATCGAAATCGAAATATTGCAATCGATATATCGAAATATTATTATCGATATATATATATCGAAATCTAAATATCATAATCGATTGATCGGAATTGATATATCGAAATCAAAATATTACAATCGATATATCGAAGTCAAAATATCATAATCGATAGATCGGAATCAAAATGTTGTAATCGATATATTAAAATATTACAATCGATACATCAAAATCGAAATGCAGTCGATATATCGAAATGATGATATCATAATCGATAGATCGAAATCGAAATATTGTAATCGATATATCGAAATATTATTATCGATACATATATCGAAATCTAAACATCATAATCTATTGATCGGAATCGATATATCGAAATCGAAATATTATAATCGATACATCAAAATCGAAATGCAGTCGATATATTGAAATGATGATACCATAATCGATAGATCAAAATCGAAATATTTTAAGCGATATATCGAAACATTATTATCGATACATATATCGAAATCTAAACATCATAATCTATTGATCGGAATCGATAGATCGAAATCGAAATATTATAATCGATATATCGAAATATTATTATCGATACATATATCGAAATCTAAACACCATAATCTATTGATCGGAATCGATATATCGAAATCGAAATATTATAATCGATACATCAAAATCGAAATGCAGTCGATATATTGAAATGATGATATCATAATCGATAGATCAAAATCGAAATATTTTAATCGATATATCGAAACATTATTATCGATACATATATCGAAATCTAAACATCATAATCTATTGATCGGAATCGATATATCGAAATCGAAATATTATAATCGATACATCAAAATCGAAATGCAGTCGATATATCGAAATGCAGTCGATATATCGAAATGATGATATCATGATCGATAGATCGAAATCGAAATATTGTAATCGGTACATCAAAATGTTATTATCGATACATATATCGAAATCTAAACGTCATAATCGATAGATCAAAACAAATATATCGAAACCGCGATGACAATACCAATAGCAAGACATCGATATCGAAAAATCGAATTTTGAAAAATCGGTAATCTAAATATTGAAATATCATAATGGAGAATAATTAAGGTATCAATATCTGATTCGAAAAGTTTGATCTAAAACGTCCTGATCGAAAATACTTCAGTTATCATAACATGACATCAAACTGAACATATCGAATGTAGGAATCGATTTTGAAATTACAAAACTCGTAAAATCGAATAATCCAAATTAGGGGATCTCGGTCGAAAAAACAAACACTAAATCCCACTTTTGACCATTTCGTCCTCTTTTTCTCTCAGAAATAAATGAAAAATAATGAAAAAAAATTCGCCACTTGACATTACGTTTCATTTGAATAATAATTACTAATTACTAAAAAAAATGTAACATTTTAAATGAAAAATTCACCATAAATTTCGTAATTTTCACGAAGAACCACTATTAAAAAATCCCCTCCCTTAAACAATCAAGTCCTTTGAAATCAAGAAAATTCTGCTTTCCATGAAAGACAAAACCCGGAAATTCGTATTTTCCATGGAATCGCAAGCGACCGCCCAATCCGCCCAACTTTCAAGCCGCTCCTACGTAAATCTGAAACTTGAACTTTTTACCGCCCTCTGAACTTACCCGGCGTCGTGGAAAATTTTCCTTTACTTTTGCTTGCCGTTTTATGACGTCACTGGCCTGATAATTGATCGTTGACGTTTTCGGGGTAATTTTCATTCATTGGCGGATACCAAAATGGTGCAAATAGTATTAAGATAATTTTTAAATTGATGCAAAATTTTGTATTACGAATAAAATTCAAATTTATATGGCAAATTACTAAAATTAAAAAAAAAACGAAAACGAAAATGAAAAAAATTATTTGATCTAAATACAGCGTAAATTTTTTTTTGGCTTGGAAGACATTCTAATTTTTATTTCGTTTGATTATTAAAAATTCTAATTTAAAAATTAATAAATTATAATTCAATTAAACATAATCTCGTTTATTAATTCAATATTCAAAATTTTATTTCATTAGGTATGAATTTTTTTATAAAATTAAAGTCAAATATTATTTCTATGTATTTTTTTGTGTTAATAAAATTTCTAATAATTTTCAAAATTTGAATTAAAATGATATTTTATAATAAATTTATTAAAAAACGTGTATTTAAAATTCAAAAAAATTCCAATCATTTTACAACCAATCCTCGCACTTCTCTTCGGATCTTTCTCCAGGCTAAATTTCACCTCCAGGATGATTCCCTGATAAGCACCGCGTCAGTTTCTAAACATTCTGCGATAACCCACTCATTACCCATCGAGTACCCATGTAGCTCGAATAATTCGCCACAAGAATGGTAAATATTTACCGGTACGAATACGGTCCGAGCGCATGGCTCGTATAATGGTGCCCAGCAAAGCGTAGAAATTACAAATTACTCGGCACCGCGGAGCAGTAAGTTAATAGTCTTCTAAAACCATAAATCTATATAGTTCGTATTTAGAAATGCAGCAGGTTGTTATAAAATGAGAAATAAGTTCCGGTATCCTATCAACCGGTGGGATTTGTGCCAACGATGTGCATTCATACATCGTCCATTCCGTTTGTGCGCACTGCGCAGCACCTTCGTACTTAAAATTCGGTCTTTTAGCGTAGCGAAAAATGCAACTGCAAAAAAAAAGAAAGTATTCGTCGTACGTCTTACGTATGCAGTTGGAAATATGATTTATTCACCATAAATTACCACGCGGCTTTAATTCTTTCCCAAGCGCGGTAGATTTTATCGAAAATCGTAGAAACTCGAGTTTTTCTCTAACTACGAGCCGCTGATTTTTATCATATGTCTGCTCATCAAGCACCGAATGAGGTAACAATGCCATCATCGATTGAAAAAAATTCTCGAATTGGAACGATAAAAATTAAGCCATTAATGAGAAATATCGAAGATGTTTTACACCGCTGACCTACTGCGTAAAAAAGCGGTAATGTTTACGTTACACTTGAATTAACGGTCGGATATTATAAACTTAATTAACATATATAACAGGCTTAGGGAATCGTGTTCCTCTACACCGGTCTACTTTAAATACCTGTCGTCGAACACGACCAGGTAATCTCATCGTAAAAAACACGAGCGAGGAAAAAAAAACCATACCGGGCCTTTTGGGAATTGAAAATAAAGAACGACGTGACCTAACCTTATTAGTGGCTAATGAGACATGACAAACGTTGGGGCGCCTACTGTATGGACCCGGCAATCCGTCTACAATGTCATCAAACTGGTTCTCTTCTGTCGCGTTATACGCAACAAATAACCCGTCACCTGTGCGCGTCATCATATGCGCATCGTAGCCTTTAGCCCCCTTTTTCCTTCGTACGTGTTTTTCCCGTCTCGGGAGATGCTTTTTGTCGGCGCGTATTCCACGGTGGCCTAGTTTTACCGAAAAGATGCGCAATTTTTATATTCGGGAGAGCAAATCGCCGAGGTTTCGGAAAATTTGGCAACTTTTGCAAATCACCGAGTGAGATTTTAATCGGGATAAATGATGAAAATTTCGATTGTTTTATAAAAATTCCTCAAATTTTTGGTGCCAAGAATTTATAGAATTTTTTTAAAATCGAATACCGAGAAAATACGAGAATTTAATAATTACCGAGTAATTTAGAACTAAATAGTGAATCGAAAATTTACGTTTTAAATTTCAACTTTTTAGTTTTTCCGAGAAATTCTACCAAAAAAAATTAAAAATAAAGAAGTAGGCGATAAAAATCACGTTGGAATTTACAAGTAATTAGCATATCTCTACAAGGAGTACAAAAAAACTGCGAAAAAAAATTATTTACTTGAATTTTCTATGAAACGTAAATTAGCATACTTTTCCAGTATTTTAAAAGTCAAAAAATAAATGAAAAAGGAAGTATTTTGGGGACCAATGATTGATACTTCAACATTTTCCGAATGAAAAAAAAATTCAAGAAATTAATTAAACTCTAAATTTGTTTATACGAAAGTTATCAAAACCGAAGTAAAAATATCGATCTGGGAAAATTAAAGTATAAAAGTTGAAATCGAAATAACTATTGGAACTGAAATATCCAAACCGAAGAGAAGAAATTGAAATAATCGGAATTAAAACGAAGATATCGAAATATCGAAATCGAATTATCGATATCGAAATATCAAACTCGAATTATCGATATCAAAATATTAAAATCGAATTGTCGATATCGAAATATTAAAATCGAATTATTGATATCAAAATACTAAAATCGAATTATCGATATCGAAATCGAATAATCAGCATCAAAATATCAATATCAAAAAATCGAAATTAAATTATCGATATCGAAATACTAAAATCGAATTATCGATATCGAAATATCGAACTCGAATTATCGATATCGAAATATCAAACTCGAATTATCGATATCGAAATACTAAAATCGAATTATCAATATCGAAATATCGAACTCGAATTATCGATATCAAAATATTAAAATCGAATTATCGATATCGAAATCGAATAATCAGCATCAAAATATCAATATCAAAAAATCAAAATCAAATTATCGATATCAAAATACTAAAATCGAATTATCGATATCAAAATATTAAAATCGAATTATCGATATCGAAATGTCAAAATCGAATTATCGATATCGAAATATCAAACTCGAATTATCGATATCAAAATATTAAAATCGAATTATTGATATCGAAATCGAATTATCAGTATTAAAATATCAATATCGAAAAATCGAATGCAAATTATCGACATCGAAATATTAAAATCGAATTTTCGACATCAAAATATTGAAATCAAATTATCGATATCGAAATATCAAAACCGAATTATCGACATTAAAATATTGAAATCGAATTATCAGTATCAAAATATACTGAAATCAAATTATCGATATCTAAATATCAAAATCAAACTACCAATATCGATTATCGAAATCGAATAACCGATATCGGAGTCGAAATATTGAAAGGAAATATTAAAATCGAAACATTTAAATTGAAATACAGTATCTCCTTGGAAATAAACCGAGATTTCGATGTCGAAATATCGGAATAATTTTAAAATCGAAACATCGAAATTGAAATATGATTATGACTAAAACGTCGATATCGAAAATAAGAGAAACTGAAACATCAGAATCGAAAAAACCACCCAGCACATTCTCAGAAAAAAAAAACTAACAAATTCCTAAAAAAAAAATTAAATAAGAACAAAAACAAAGGAAACTCTTAAAAATTAAGCAAAATCTAATATTAAAAAAAAAAAACAAAAAAATTTCAAAACACCTATTTTTAATAAAATTATCAAACGATCGAGAAATTTCAAAAAACCAAGTCCACCGAAACAAATTTAAAAAAAAATCAAAACCTCGATTCGACGTAACCAATTTCACACAATTTGGAATTAACTACGATCACGAAACCGAGCACGTTAACGAGGAAGTACGTCGCAAAAAAGAAATCCATCTCATTTAGCCAATCAACAGATAGACAGGAGGGGGTAACAATATCCTGAATTCATTATCTTGTCATCGGATAGATTCGATAATGGCGTAAAGGAAACTCGATAACACAACTTCACGATGCATTCGCAAGGAAATAACGAACGAAGGAAATAGAAAGAGACTGATGCGAGGGAGAGATCGAGTAATACGTTGTAATGTTAAAACCGATTTTTACCTACTTTCAATTTTGAACGACCTTTTATACATTCTTTTGAGAGTATGACATTGATTATACATATCAATGAAGGATATGAGGAGAGGAGGGGGAGGGGTGACCACAAACGTTCAATTTTTTTTTGATATCAAATCCACCGACTTATTCAATAAAACGCAAAATAATAGTTTAAAATTTCAGCCAATTTTGGCATTTTTTAAAACTACAAGGTACCAACAACAGCTGAAAAATCGAAATATAGCACAGCCAAATTTCAAAAATACCCCCGCATCCGTGAACTTCTCAAAGCCACTAATAAAATCCACCACATAGACGCCGCAACCAAAACACTCCACCCTTCTGAAACACATTCAATATGCAAATCATCCTTCATAACCTTTGATCGGATTTTCGACTCCGCACACACGCGTCTCCAACTCTTTTTACGCTTCAAAACAAAAACATGTTTATAAAAGCGACAAACTTGCATCATAATTAAAAGTTACGTGGAATTGTACGTTATCGATTATTATTATCACACACTCGACCATCGTCGCACACACTTTAAACCATTTAACGCTTCGAGTGGCTAGACAACGTCGTTTGTTAGGAAAAAAAAACAACCTAACCTCTTCATCGCTTTGTTATACATGGATTTTTTATTCTCGTTCAAGAGGGTAATAAAATGTTTTTACGCGTTAAAAGGTCGCCGTCATCGTTGTAAATGCCGCCGTACGATACCGTTCTTCGGGGTTTTAGCGTGCCGTCGTGAAAAGGAAAATTTCGCGATATTCATAATGACGCTGATAAGAGTTAATTTTCAACGGTGATTTTCGCGAGATTACCTCGTAATACTCGTGAGTCGATATAACGGCTTGTTTTTTTAAATACCTTCGTAATTTATTACTCTCGCGAAAAAGGTGCCGCTAGTGTACTTGTTGGGTGATGCGACGAGGGGGGAGGGGGGCACAGACACTATTCCAACTACAGGGCACTAATTAAAAAAAGTAAATTATTCTAAAACCCATCTTCATTGTTATATTAGTTCCAAAATGCATAAAAAAATCGAATATTTTTCTCTTTCTTGGAATTTCCAACTGTTAAAATTTTTATTTAATCGTTAAATTTCAACGGAGCAATTTGTTGCAATATGCAAATTAATGATACCCATTTTACCTCATGTCGCCTACTAATCGATTATACAAGTATTGTGAAAATTGCATAATATTAAAAAAAATCAACGAAATATTTTTCAAGAATTTACATAAACGGCGAAAAAAAAATTAAGTCACAAAAATAAACAAATTAATTATATCGGTCATAAAATGACATAATTTGATAAAAAATAATTGAAAACTGTCATGTTTAATTTCATCAAAATCACCACGTTTGTTTAGTTTGCATAAAAAGTAGCAAGATTTCCAAGAAATGGTTCAATTGGACTAATTAGTTGATGCAAATCATAGCAAAGTTGGTGAAAATTGGTTAAAAAAATTTTACAAAAAAAATCAGTAACCAAAGAGGACAAAAAATCGACAAAAAAATTACGAATTAATAAATGACTTTAATTTCGTAAAATTATAGAAAAATTGAAAAAATCATCCAAAAATATGATAAAAAATCACTAAAAATGTTTAAAAATCGATAATAAAATTGATGCAATTGACATAACGAAGGTTTAAATTGTACAAAAAAATTCAAAAATTAATAAAAATGACAATAAATTTTTTTTCAATTTTGTAAAAATTTTTCTTTACAAATGATAAACAATAAAAAATCACTAAAAATGTTCAAAAATCGATAGTAAAATTGATGCAATTGACATAACAAAGGTTTAAATTGTACAAAAAAATTCAAAAATTAATAAAAATGACAATAAATTTTTTTTCAATTTTGTAAAAATTTTTCTTCACAAATGATACACAATAAAAAATCACTAAAAATGTTCAAAAATCGATAGTAAAATTGATGCAATTGACATAACAAAGGTTTAAATTGTACAAAAAAATTCAAAAATTAATAAAAATGACAATAAATTTTTTTTTAATTTCGTAAAAATTTTACAAATGATTAAATTACCAAAAAATACAATAAAAAATCACTAAAAATGTTCAAAAATTGATAGTAAAATAATTAAATTGACATAACGATGGTTTATTTTATACAAAAAGATTCAAAAATTAATAAAAATAACAGTAAATTGTTTTTAATTTCGTAAAAATTTCTCTCTAAAAATGATTAAATTACCAAAAAGTACAATAAAAAATCACTAAAAACGTTGAAAAATCGATAATGAAATATTTACCTAACTTAGGTTTAATTTGTACGAAGAATTTCAAAATATGATAAAAATAACAAATAAAAATCAATTTCATGAAAAAAAAAGATTACATTATCGAAAAATACATGCGATGAAAATTCACAAAAATTTTCAAAAATTAATCATAAAATTAATTAATGAATTTAAACAAAAGAAAAATCCAGAAACAATGTTATTATTTTGATATTTGAATTGAAAAATTACATAGAAATTACTAATAATCAAAAGCTATTCTGTTCAAAATCCCCCCCCCCAAATGATTATAAACAGATATTTTTAAAGAATTTCAAGAACATTTTTCTTCAAAATTTCAATCACTTGTATTGAATTTATTTAGCGTAAAAAAATATAGCGCAATTTTAAACAAATATTTCATGAATATAAATCACTCGATGAATTTTTATCAAAATTACACGAACTTTTTGCACTCGTACGTTGTCTTTATCACATTTCACGATACTCGCGGACACATTTGTCTAAATCATTCGTATGATAAAACCTCAAAAACCGCTTAAACTTTTGAACATCCTACGATCATAATGCAACAAAGCGAAAAAAATCTTAGATAATTTTCTGAGAAAAAATCACATTAAATAAAATTTACGACAATATAAACTCGTATTTAAAACGGCATTACTTGAAATAAAACAGATTATTCGTTCATTAATTATGCATAACTCCAAACAAAACACCCCTGGGAAAATCCAGAAATACACCCTGCTTGAAAAATCCTTCCACAATCTAGTCCCGATATAACTCACGAACACTTTGGAAATCACCAAAATCACACCACCCCTCCAGTATCCGAAAACCTGATTAAATAAAAAAATGCTGTATGGGCCATCGAGTCCTCCGATAACCTTACATCACAATTAACATTTACTACGAGCGGTGACCTTTCGCAGGACCAGGCTTGAAATGAAGCCGAGGAATATGCAAATGCACTTGAATATACCGGATCAAAGGATATCGATAAATTCGTTTGAGAAAATCGAATAAATTCCCAAGACCGCGTATAACCTCGCACCTAGACGAACAGCTTATCCTTTAAAAATCGTTAGTCCTGTTCTGCGAACGTTTCGTCCTGCCTTATGAAACTGGTCCGCGTATCACCGGACACTACCTTTTGTTCAAACGTCACTGTCCACTACTTGTTTTTTTTTTCATTTTATCGCAAACGTTTGAAAATCTAGTTTGTTTTTAAACCATTCGCGTATATTAATGAAATCACATGTCAGGAGCTGGTTTCGGTTTATAGGACCTCTTAAACTCGTCTTAGAAACAAAACCTCGCGTAATAACGGACATCGCTCTTTTCATCGGGAAATAATCACAAAGATTTTCACGTATGAAAAAAAAAATCACCAACGTATTCTCCGAACATCTGTCCCTAGGACGAAAATCGAGATTCTGTGATCTGTGCTGGTTGACACCAGGTACTTTGTCGATTTTTCGCTATTTCGATTCGGTATTTACGAATATTCAAATACACCGATTATATAAATATTAATAGATGTTTTTAATAGTTTTCCTTTACAGTAGACTTTAATATTGAGATTTATTCAAATTTAATCCGACCTTGTAACGATGCCGGTACTCCCTCCCTCTCCTCCAGTACAATTTTGCTCGATTCGATAAATGATTTTTACAACAAAACTTCTTCGAACTGCATCCCTACGTCTTCAAACAGAAATTCTTAATTGTTTACAAACACGTAAATTACACAACCGTTCGTCGTTCGTCCCTTTCGTATAAAAAGAAAAAAAATGATAAAAAGTAAAAGCGTATTCTCAAATGAATTTTTATAACCAGTACGCAAACAGGTTTATTAATCGTTTAACCGTTACAATCCGACGGCTAATTCGTTATATTCGACAAAAAAGAATCCATAAAATTCTCTCTTCGTCTAATAAACACGTTCATTCATAAAATTATTCCCTCGAAAAAGAAAAAACCGACTCGGTTGTTTATTCGATTACGAAAACGGATATCTCGTCCTCGCGTGTTCGATAATGTGAATTTTTTCTATAAATTAACCGTCACGATTGCATTTTAATTAATGCGCGTTTAACGTCCACAATTCGTGTTCGCTATTGTATCTAAGATGCAACAATCATCTCATGACATACCAAAGGTACGATTTACAGCAAAACCGTTTCTATGGTCTGTACCATTTGGAGGATGTCATAAAACAAACATATCTGTTCATTCAGTTTCATAGAATTTATATTCACAACGAACCGCGAGAGCTATTAGCTCTCAACAGGTTTTCCGGTTTGTTAATATTTTTCACGAGTAACCTTGGAGTGTTTAGGCATTTATTACGATGCTTGGCTTTTCACCTAATAAACGCTTCAAAAAATTGAATTATTTCACCTTAAAACTTATCACGCTGGGAATTCAATCGATTGCTCAAATCGAATTGGCAAATTTTACAAGAATAGTGCATTACTTGTTTCCTTGGCGGGAAACCTTGAGTACCCACGAATTCACACAAAGTTTCTTAATTTATAAATTAATTTCACCGAAATATACAATGTAGGAGAGCTACCATCACACTGGTGGCTTCGAAATGATAAAATTATCTGTATTCGAGAATCCAAAAAGGGAATTTATGCTCATAAATTGACTACACCTGAAATACATGATGAGGAAAGAGAAGAGTCGAAATGCTCAAATACGAAATTCAAAAAAAGGGGAATCGAGTTTAATGACAAATCAACATTGGACTATGTTCAAGTTGTAGGAAGAATTTATTGAAAGAAATGCCAGAAGGGAGGGGGGAGAAGGGTTAACAAAAAAATTTTACAATAATACATTGACCTTTGCCAAAAAAAAAATACAATTTAAGTAAAACGTATTTTTTTATAAAAGGTAATGAAAAAAATTGATATTGATTTTGAAATAATAAAATGAAAATTTCAAAATTTATATTAAAATATCATAATCACGACATTAAAATGTAGAAATCGATAAATAAACATCGAAATATCGAAATCGATAAATCAAGTGTGAAGTATTGAAATAAACCAAAAAAAATATTGAACTGGACTAATGAACTTGAAAACTAGAAATTGAAACACCAAAATCGAAATGTTGAAATCGATGGATTAATATCGAAATCGAGGTATCGATTTACAATTGTCGAAATTAAAGTATGTGTCAAAATTGAAACATAAAAATTGAAAAATTAACATCAAAATGTCGAAATCGAAATATTAATATTGGAATATTGGAATAAACATATAAAAAATGTAAACATCAATATGAAAATATCACAATCGAAATTTAAAAATTGATGGATTAATATCAAAAAATTGAAATCGAGGAATTAACATAGAAATCTCGAAATAAAAATGTTAAAATCGAAACATCGAAATGAAGGAATTAACATCGAAATATCGAAATTGAAGAATCAATATTCGGATATCGAAATAAAAATGGTAAAATTAAAACATCGAAATGAAGGAATTAACATCGAAATATCGAAATCGAAGTATCGATATTCGAATATTGAAACAAAAATACTAAAATCAGAACATCGAAATCGAAGAATCAACATCGAAATATCGAAATCGAGGTATCGATATTCCAGCATTGAAATTAAAACATAAAATTTGCAAACATCAAAATAATAATGCTAAAATCGAAACATCGAAATCGAGGAATCAACATCGAAATATCGAAATTGAAGAATCGATATTCGAATATCGAAATAAAAATGGTGAAATTGAAACATGAAACATCGAAATGAAGGAATTAACGTCGAAATATCGAAATCGAAGTATTGATATTCCAACATTGAAACAAAAATACTAAAATCAGAACATCGAAATCGAGGAATCAACATCGAAATATCGAAATCGAGGTATCGATATTCCAGCATCGAAATTAAAACATAAAATTTGCAAATATCGAAATAAAAATGCTAAAATCGAAACATCAAAATCAAGGAATCAACATCGAAATATCGAAATTGAAGAATCGATATTCGAATATCGAAATAAAAATGCTGAAATCGGAACATCGAAATCGAGGAATCAACATCGAAATATCGTAATCGAAGTATCGATATTCTAGTATCGAAATTAAAATATAAAATTTGTAAATATCGAAATAAAAATGCTAAAATCAATACATCAAAATAGACGAGTCAACATCGAACAATCGAAATCGAAGCATTAGTTATCGATTATCGAAATCAATATATAAAAATTGAAATCTCGAAATTGCGAAATCGAACAATAAATCGAAATCAAGGTATCGAACTGAAAACATCAAAATTCATTAAAGATTTCTTATTTTCTTCGAATCGACTTTATTCTATTGGCAATATGTCACATGATACACCTTCTATTCCAAATTTCGTCTATAAAAATTACCAAAAATATTTTTAAAAATATTTTAATCCCTTCACACCAAAATATACCCCTTCTCTCCTTTTCAACTTTGATACGTGGACTTTCAAAAATAACCGCAAAACAATACCATTCGCTCAACACAATAATCCCAACATTTCCATCGCCTCCTTGTACAACTATCGCATCTCTCACACGACCATCAAAGTCCAAATATTCCCCCCTCGCACCCCCACCCCATCTCATCTAGGTTACATCCGTCGAACACGCGTGAAACGCAACCATCAAGATTTAAACCTCATCGATCACGTTGGAAATTTCGATCGTCAGCCATACGCCAGACAATAATTCATCACAACGCACACGAAACCATATCTCACGCTTTTAATTATACAACATATAAAAAGGGCGGGCGGCAAAAGAGCGAAATTTATTCGGTATTTCTAATCAGTAAATCGATGCGGCACTGTTTCGCGTATATATCCATACAATATAAGTACAAAACTGATAAATCGAAAGTAACTCCGAGGACAACTCACGTGTTCGGCTAGCCAAGACTTGTAATCGATTAGTATCGTGACTGGTTTACAGATGGAGCACGAAAACAGTATAATAAATAAATAAGGAGAAAGAGAAGGAAACAAAAAAACGTGTTCCGAAGCAATACTACGATCCGAACGATACCTCGGATGGGATTTTTTTTTTCTAAATCACCGTAAAGCGCAAAAATGTCCATTTTCAATAAGTCTTTTTGAAAAATTTCAATCTCAGGCAAATTACTCGCTTAATAAATCATCCTCCGTTTGTGAAACCGGTTTAAACGTGTTTCGAAAGTTTACCAAATATCTAGGAAAAAATTCCATCTATGACACGTGAAATTGCCAACATATTTTTTTACTTTTTAAATCTTCCATCGAAAGGACTATTTTTTTTCGATGGACTACAAAAACACCAAGACCTCCCAGGTGGCCCGTAAAACCACAATATGCAGAAATTAATATCTCCAACGTAAATTTACGAACGTTAACGCCATAACAAACGCAAATATAGGTTAGGTGGTCCTTTCTTGTACGCAACCGTGAACAAAAGGCAATAACTAAGCTCGCCGAAAAATCGCCCGCTTATCAAATCACCTTCAACCACACCGAATACCAACCTAGAAGCAATCAGCGAACGCGCTAATTTCATTTATGTAACTGGTTTTACACGCCGAACAACAATAGAGAATCACAAACCCGACCGAGCAGACTCTTCGCCCATGCTTTTGGCTAAATTCACTTGTAAACAATTAAACCGTGAAAAGGGGCTCGATAATGAATTGCATTTTGTCTGATATAACGAACAGGCATTTTATATTTCACGTAAACACTTTAAACTTTCGATAAACCCCTTCAAACCAGAATTTCATAAAAAAATCACTGGAAAAAGTTCATATTTCGGTCCGGTTCGTATATTCTCCAAATAAACACCTCATTACCCTCGAAGACACTTTTAAACGCAAATCAGACGAATAACGGAAATGTAAGTTGTGCACCCAAATTAAAAATTCCCTTAATATATCCCTTCTTAGGTGAAAAAAATCGACAGCTAGATTTCCGACATAACTCATCAACATACGCATGCCTCCTGCCTAGAAACCACTCCAGTATGACGACTTCTTAAGTATGTAAGTTGTGCACCCAACATGAAAAATTCTCATAATTTTCACTTTTTCAAAAAAAAACCTCAACTACTACATTTCTCTTACAATCTCGCCATACATACCACGTTCCAGCTACAACCCTCTCCACGTTAATCTACCCCAAAACACGTAAGTTGCGCACCCAAGTGAAAAATTTCGAAATTACCGATTCCTCGGGCATAAAACTCGTCTACCAAGATTTCCCATATAACTCATCGATAAATCGTGCCCACAGCACAACCTCGAAGACCACTTCGCCATTACCGTTGCTCATACGCAAATACGACTCCGCAGATAACGATCCGTACACTCTCTGCAACCATATCGAGCTCCAGACTTATACGCGAACCGTCGCGAGATAATTCTCGATTACACCGGCTCGAACCATAAATTGTAATTCGTGTAACTTTGTAAATGCTCTAAAACGCATACACGCGTGGTACAAAGTCACTGATGCACGCATGTCAATGCACTTCCTATACAACGCCGGCGAAGAGGTTAGCATAGCGTGACCCGAACCGAGATGGCTATTTAGCGTTACCGTATATATTTTCGCGATCGTAAAGCGTTTTCTACGCCCGCCGGTAACCTTGACCCTGTACACCAACCGCAAACTCTCCAAGTATCTCGGATTATTACAAATTTCAAAACAAGTTTTTTGCCTCTCTCACTCCAAAAAATTCCCGTAATTATTGTACGATTGATAATTGAAATATTTGTCCTCGACGTCATGACGTGCGCCCGGACATCTTCGGTGTTTTTTTTTTTTCGTCCAACACCGAACACGTAAATAAGTACGAAATGTAAACAATGGTTCGTGTTCAATGGATGCAGACGACTTGGGTCGTGTATTAATACGTAATTAGTTACGGGCCGAGGAATTATTCTGTTCGACTTGCTAACGAGACTGCGAACACATGTGTTGGCTCGGATAGTGTTAAATAGTCGATAAGTAATCGATGTTGTAATTTGTATTGTTTTTTTTGACCTTTTGTCTATGCAAGAGCCAAGGAGGCGAAAAGACTCCATTTTTGTTTGTTTAAAAAAAATTACCCGCCAAATTAAAGTAAATATATTTACTTCAAGTATATATGAGTAATACATATAAGAAGCCCCCCCCCTTTTCCAACTTCTATTGACATTCGTGAGAAATTCCAACCACCAAAATCTGAAAACATGGTTTTTGAATCGGTTTCAAGGGTAAGAGGAGGGGGGGTCAGGTAACATCGAATACTTAAAGCTCTAGAAATATTTTAAATATTCACAAAATAATAGGAATATTATAAGTAAGACTACAGGGCCTATTTTGAGAATTTTTTGTAAACTCCAGAATTTCACGTCACTCTTTATCCCCCTCCCCCTCCCTCAAAAGAACCCCGTATTTTTTCGCGTATAAAATAAATTCCAACCACCAAAATCTGAAAACATGGTTTTTGTATCGGTTTCAAAGGTAAGAGGAGGGGGGTCGGGTCAGATAACATCGAACACTTAAAGCTCTAGAAATATTTTAAATATTCATAAAATAATAAGAATATTGTAAGTAAGACTCTAGGGCCTATTTTGAGAATTTTTTGTAAACTCCAGAATTTCACGTCACTCTTTATCCCCCTGACAAACCACAATTTACATGGAATATTTATGTTGTAGCGATTTTATGATGCTTGGGGCGACTTAAGAAAAAAATTTTCGAGACACAAGTTGTCGAAAGTTCACGAGGAACATTTTTTGTATAAATTATTCGTTCGTATCTATTCAAATTTCATCATATTTTCGCCATCGTATTAGTCTAGCAAATGAAATAAATCAGTTGGGGCGTTTTTTCGAGGTTTGAGTGACTTGCGAAAAAAAATTTTGAAACAAAAGTTGTTAAAAATTGAACGAGAGACATTTTTTGTTGAAATCAATTTTTCGTATTTTCTCAAATTTCGCCACAATTTTACCATTTTACATAATATCGCTATCATCGCACAGAATAACTCGCTTAAGGCGTTTTTCTGAAGCTTGAGGTGATTTGAGGGAAAATTTTCTGAAATAAAAGTTGTTGGAAATTTGAAAAAAAAGATTTTTTGTATCAACAATTTTCTTGCATCTTATTAAATTTCGTCATAATTTCATTATATTGCTTCAAAAGCTATAAAATTCTCAATTTAAGCTTTTTTACTGTTTGATGGCATTTCGGGCAGCTTCGCAATGACCTTTGACGTGATAATTCCAAACGGGACAACAGGATTTTTTCAGGAAGAGGAGACGGGTTTCCCCTTTCTCACCAAACAAATTCAAATTGAAAGGAAATTAAAAATGAAAAATAAAAAATTGTCTCAGCAAAGAAGAGAATTTTCGAAATGAACAATTTTCTTCATTTTTTAGCAGAAGGGGAGGAATGTCACACACAATTTACTTGAAAATCGTTAAAATTATTGCCGAAAAAATTGCTCAAGCGGATCATCACCTAGATCCCCCCCCCCTTCAGCCTACAAAATCAACCCAAACTTTAACATGTTCTCTATGAAATTATTTATAAAATTTGGAATTCAAAATAATTAAATGACTGTGAGGACATGATTATTGAAAAATTCCGAAAACATTTTCAAAATATGGATGATTTATTTGATTACATTCTCGAGTCGGAATTTCCAAAGCGAAATTTCAAAAGGTTCTACACATCTTTGATTTTTCCACATGTAACCAATCATGTTTCCTCTGGTTTTTTCGACCCTCTTTAATTAAACGCCTATAATTAAAAACAACTTAAAAACATATAAACAAGGGGAGTCTAATTGATGAACCACCTAATCCTTTCCCCTCGTGCTGCAATTGAAAACTCCACCTAAATACATCCGAGCCGTCAAACTACCTCTTTGAATTACTAAACCAACATTTAATCCGGTTAAGCGAACACCCGAAGAAGATATTTCATAGGCTACACATTGTGAGTTTAATTTTCTCCAAATTAAAAGCTCACGTTGATGACACAAACGGAATTTGGCATCTGGAACGTTGTACATTTATCGACATCGGTAATGTCAACCATCGGCTCACCTTTGAACCTAATCACGAGTTACGAATTCCCATAACGCGCGATCGATAAGATCGCTGACGCGGTTCGTACCGAAATTACAAAAAACCGTTATAACGCGAAGCGCAGCGCAAACCGATTAGCGTGAGATCTTCGCAACTGACCAAACCAGAAATTCCAAAAAAGTCATTCTAAAAGGTACCCGAGGCTGGTCAGGATTCAAAGTGTAATCCAACAGACGTCCATGGTTATGATTTATTGCTCGCTAACACAACAGGTAACAAATACCGCCGCACAGTGTTGCGATGTACGCCGGGTAGACGTACAGGTACCAAGTGCCTCCTGCTGTTTTCCAATATACGTGTCCGCGTTGCCCACCAAATTAAAAACTCTGGAAAAAATTTCGGTCGCTTGAACCCTACGTATTGTTCGTCTGACAACACCGTCTTCTACTTGGAAAGGTTTCAACCTAAAGCGGGCCTTTTTTATCGCATAATTAAAACATACATGCCTCGGAGCGATATACGACGGCGGAGAGCATTGGTAATCTCGATGATTTAATAGTCGTTTTCACAAATTTACTAGTTAGATATAGATCAACGATACGTTCGCGTGCCGATATCCATTACGACATTCGTTTATGTCAGCGGTCACTTAATAAACCATACTTCATGCTGGAAATCACCCCGCAGCTTTACTCCAGCGCTACATCGCGCGAAAAAAACTCATACACGTATCGATATCCTTGAATATCTTCTCGAGTCATCGAAACCATTTCTACGCGTTTCAACGCATCAGCGTCTCTTTGACACGGTCATGCTTAAATATCTCACATCTAATGGACATCGGCTTCGAACAGGGTTACCTAAAGTACAAACGAAATCTGAATTCCGTCCGACACTCGAACAATGAATCAATTAGTGAACACGTGTAATTTTCAAAACATTCGAGGTATTCTCAAACCCCAACTTGAGGACCAATGAACAAAACTGAAAAAATAGAAAAACTAATTCGGTTATGAGGCGACTACTATACGAATGCTTTAACCTTGTGTTTACGTGACCTTTCAAATTGCCCTTCCACCCTCACCCTTTATAATTCACTATACTAAATCACAAGAGAAAAAAAGGTCACGTAACTCGTACACTTTTTAACATCATTTGTCCATGTTTGTAAATTGTTTCCTTGTTTAGACTCGAATCATCGATTTATTAATTTCTATCTCGTAAAAAGGTAAACACCGGAGTACTGAGTTTGAGATTTGCTTCTAGCCTTCGTTTCCTATATAGTGAGACTATCACACGTATTTCATTACGATAACTAGCATTTAATTGTTTAATCGAATAAATTTATGATAAAATGTTTTTTCTTTTAGAACCCATTTTGCAAAGAATTTGAACGGTTTTTCAATCCGAATGGAGCTTCATTTTGATTTCATTTTATTGAAAATTATGCATTTTTACTGAAAAGTATTAATTTTTGGTCAAAAAAATTTTTTATTTCCGGGTTCCCCACTCTCGAACTTCCTCGGGGGGGGGAGTATATTGGTAAATAAAGGGAACAATAGTGGCTAGGGAGTGCACAGCCTACCACCAAATGGTATAAGCAGTACCATATTCAAAAAAAAAATTTTTTTTTTTTTCGGGGACCCCATTCCGGACTTACCAGGTGGGGCAAGTATATTAATTCATATTGGGAAACAAGGTGGCTAAGGGGGTACACGGCCTACCACCACATGGTATAAGCAGTACCATGCACCC
>QBDW01010595.1:0-48696 GCA_003261595.1 Maconellicoccus hirsutus | reverse complement strand
AAAAAAAAAAAAATCAAGTCGACGTTTAAGAATACATACAACCATTATTTCACGAGCGGATCGAGCTTATCGGAAAGAAATACCAAGTTTGAATTCACGAACGTATGCGTGAATGTCCGAAACCTCCCGAGCACCCAAAATCGAGTTGGAGTTTAACGATAAGTTATCTTATGTTATTATGTAAATTATCATTTCTTCTAGTTTTTTTTAATGGAAATTCATTTAACTCATGCAACACGTAAAAACATACAATGTTAAAAATATTATAATGAGGATGAAAAATACAAAAAAATAGAAATAAAAAAATGCATCTTAATACTGCGGCAAAACAAATGTAAGCATAAATCGTAAAACGATATTGAAAATTATTGCGAAAAAGTGGTGCATTTAATTCATTAAAATAATTAATACAGATAAATAATCACATCATAAATAATAATACATGAAAAATGCAATGATAGGTATAAGAACAGGTGCGTAAGGAATTCCGATGAACGAAATCAACAAGTACAATAAACCGAGCGCCAATCCTTGAACGAGCACATTTAAACCAAGAAGTCTGTTTTAATAAAGAAATAAAAATCAGTAAAGATTCACGAATTAAATAAAACAAAAAATGAAAAACTTACATGTTATCTTTTACTCTACCAGCTCCCAAAGTGGTGATTTTTTCGTTATTTAAATATAACCTAACACCTAACGCAAGACTGTGGAAATATTGTTCCCAATTGAGCGAACTTATATCCAAATAAAATCGCTCTTTATCTTCTTCACTCATTAGTGTTTGTAATCGTAAAGCTTTCACGTTAAAGAATTTCCATTCGTTGAATATAAAGGGTTCTAATTGATCCAACGATCTGTTTACTTTCGTATGAAGACGAAACAATCTATCGCAAAATTAATTCAATTAATATCGAATAGATAGACGAATGAATTAGAAATAACTTACATAGGTTTTCCACCACATATTCTTGTAACGAGATCTAACAAAATAGCTGGCAATATGTGGAAAATCAAAGCTGAGAATCTAAATCTTTGCAAAGTGGGTAAAAATTTCAAATTGGGATACCAAACGGCACTTTTCAACGGATACTGGTGCAGATAATAGTGTACTTTGGACTTGACCATGTTCCATTTGAAAGGTTTATAGGTTCCACTGGTAATATGAAGAACCGGTGTAGTGTTACCTTTGGTCCTGTAAGAAATAACTTGTTTAGAGATAATCAATAAATGCGATTTTAAAGTACGAACTTATTTACCAATTAACTGAAGCATTCCATAACGTTACTATCATATAATTAACAACAATATCGACGGGAATGTAATCATAAATAAGATCTTCGTTGATGGGAAGTCGACGAATAATACCTCTAGCAGCTCCCATTAAAAATCCTTGAGGGCCATTTTTCGAAGCAGTCCAACCTGGTACTGGTTCTTTCCATGATCCAAGAACTATTTAAAATACACGAATTTATTTACGTAACATAACATAAATAAAATATTGAAATTATCATATACTCATGCTTGGTCGAATGATAGCAGTTGGAAACACAACGTTGGCTTTATCAACTTCATGTTCAGCTAGGTTTTTCGTAAAGGTATACGAGTTGGGATGAGTTTTGATCACTCTAGAAGTATCGATAGTGGTGAAAATCGTCGAACAATACGTTATCAATACATAGAACAAAAGATATAGTTACTTTTTTGTGATAGCATCGATAGCTGTCATATCGAGAGATTTCACAAGATCTATAATTTTTTCAGGATCTTCAGGAGGCTCATATAATTCTTCGTTAACTTCCCTCTTATCAGAATTAACATAAGCACTAGAAACGTGTAAAAATCCCTGTAACAAACATATTTGTGAGTCAGTCTTCGATAGATCGATAGAAATACATCACTCTGTTCAACTCACTTTACAACATTTTAGTTGACCACAAAGCTCCAAGATTCTCCTTGTTCCAAGTAAATTGACATTAACATTACTGGGCAAGTCAGCTTCGAAATCCAAAGTAGCAGCACAATGAAACACCATGTTTACATTCTCGATAACACTAGCTTTATCTCCTTCACTGAGGCCGAGCTCATCTTCACCGACGTCTCCAGCGACGACGACGATGTTTTGAAATATACTGTCATCTTTTTCTTCGAGTAATTTTGTAAACACCTTTAAAAGGATGAAGTTTTAGTACACTAGATAAGAAATCAAATAACTAAGTATGCTTACCGCATGGCGTTTCAAATCTTCCCATCTAGCAGCAGCGTCCTTCTTGTACTTAGATCTGATTAATAAATAAAGCGTCATGGAAGGAAAACATCTTAACAATTTTTCTATTAGAGCTAAGCCGACGAAACCGGTTGCTCCTGTGATTAAAGCTTTGTTCTCTTTTTTGTTATAAAAATGAGTTATTTGGTTAGACATACCTGCGAACAACAAAGAAAAATGGTACAAATGAATACACTACCAAGAACCAATTTCTTTCAATGTTTCACACATACACACACATTCGCATAATAAGATTTAAAAATCACTTGACACACAAACACAAAACGATTTACTAACGAAACTCACCGTATTCGATACAGTTAAAATTGAAGAACAGAAAAAAAAATTTTTGATGTATAAACAACGCCGGTATTGTTCCGTTTCCCACGCACAGTGATTAACTTAATCGCTAATTATTTAACGGAATTTTCTATGACTTCATCAAAATATTGTATTCACGTACGCGAACGAATGCAATTCCATGAAACGTAATAATAAAATCTCAATAAGAGAAACCAGCGAAATTACAAAACAAGTTTTCTCAATTCCACACGATCCTCGTAGGTAACGTACTCACGGTTAAGCAAACCTAACGACCACCAACACACTAAATGAGTAAAATCAAGAAACTACGCTGTATGCCACCATCTGTTGAATGGATGGAGACGTTCACATTGCGCAGCAAACACGAGCAAAACAATGTTCCGAATTATGAAGATTTCAGGAAGAGATTAAAAGTCAGCGGAAATTAAACACTGTTTAAAAATAATTTCGAATTAAAATTTCAAAACGCTTCAAAAAATATGTGTTCATATCCGAATTTCATGCTCGATGCAACTTGGTAGATATTCTGAATGAAGGCTGCGCGAAATTATTGTTAAATTACTTTCAAAATGTTCTCGGACTCTTAGTTTCAGTGGATCAAGGTTGTAAACGAAATTAGACACTGGTCTGGTGTATATTATACTACCTTGTTTTCTTGAACAAAAATCCATCGTATCATGAACTCGAATAAATATCTCCGCAATTCGCCGCATAATATACTTACTTGACCACCTTGCTATGCTATTTGCTAAGAACCGCATTTTTATTCTCACAAATCTCGCAAACATGTTGGATATGTAATGGAAATCTGAAATTTCTGTTTCCTTTTTTTTAATTTTCAATATCCTAAACTTCATTTTTATGAAAAGCTTCTCCCTAAAAAGGAAGTAGGTAGCCAGGTAGAGGTAAGTACCAGGTATTTCCACCTGATTTACTCACTGTCCAATATCATTTCGGTAATACCTATGATTCATGGTTCATATTCATACTTATGAATCCAGAAAAGATTAATTCCATAAATGTAGTATACCGTATATCGAACATTCAAAAGATTACAAATTCATTTTAAACAACTGAAGCAATACTGATTTCATCAGTCATCTTATTACATAGGTACCAAATATCAATATTGCTTCTTTATTGAATCTAATAATGTCGAATCATGGGTTATTGTCATTAAACCAATTAATACCTAATTATCTATGCCTAGTAAGACACGAGTACTCGAATATCACATTACAGTAATCAATTAAGCCCTAATGAAGTAATAAACGCTTATTTATCGCTTATGTCCTTCGGTATCTTCATGGAATCCATTTCGAAAAAAGAACGAAAGGAAACTTCGCGAATGAGCTCTCTACTCTCTATACGTTTCTAATGCATCACTTTGATGAACTTGCTGATACATTCGTTTCAAATCACAACCGGAAAGAAGCCTAAAATAACCGCTATCAGTTTCGAGAAATATATAACGCTATTCAACATCACGTAGGATACGTCTTGAATGTTTATTTTCTTGGGTTAGTCCGCTTACGTAACACTACATACAAGATACAAGTTTCTAAACATAGTCACCAACTCACTGTCATATACAAATAAAAACTCGTTACTCTCATATAATAAAAATACTTCGGAAATTTCAACTCTCACAGCAGATCGTACAACTGTAGAACTGTACCTCATTGGGCCCCCTATTTTAAGTTCCAAAATACATTTCGATTCGCTTCGTTCAATATATTTAAATTTATATCACCCAGAAATACGTAAATAAAATGCATGAATGATTAATATCCGATGCATTTCACTTTTACGAACTACTCGTAAAAATATCTCTGCATCATGCTCCGATAACTGTTCATTCCGCGTTATACCCACGATCATAAAAAAATTAATACAAGACTTCGTAAAAATATATATTGGCACATTGGTAACCACTTTATGAATAATGAAAAGCCCAAAAGAATGGAAAAATACAAATGAGAAAATGAAATCGATTTTAAATGATATCTATTTTATAGACTTGTTATACAAACTTTGTTACATTCGACTTGAGAGATTGTACGTATATACTTCTACATGTATTTATTCTATTTTAACGTGATTTACGTATATTTCAACGTGATTAATACAATAGGAACTTTTTCCGAGATTTTAAATATTTTTTCATCTGATATGCTTTTTTTTGAAAAATGGTAACCATAGCGGTATATTTTTATCTCTTTTCCATTCTAGCAAAAAATTCAAACTTTCCGACAATACGACACGTTTAAAGAGCACAAAAAAGCTACAAAACCAATTAAAAAATGTCTGAAAGAAGTTGTACTTGAGAAACCATAATTTCCATTTTGCGTTAATTTTGACTTCACAATTACCATAATTTTTCACCCAACGTAATACATTCTACAGGTGTAATTAAGGAGAAAAAAAATTGGATTTTAAAATCCACTTAAACGATTTCATTAGCTAATAAGTAGTTTCATTTGTCGAGTTTTTTTGCTCTTTTTTCTCTCTTTAGACGTTGGTATCTTGCCGCTGGAAATTTCCATAAGAAAACTCACATAAATTTTTTTTAGAAAAACATCAATCGTAAATCATAATTATAACACCGTTCCCGACATTGAAAACAAAAAAGAAAAGAAAACTCCGTAAATTTCAATGCATTAAGCGTACTCAGTTCCTTTCGTAATTTTAAATCGACAATTTTTAATACATAAAAGAAAAAGATAAAATTAAGGATAAAAAATTATGTACATTCGGCGATAAAAGAGAATTTATACATAGAGAAACAAAACTTTTAACAATATTGTGATCACGATTAAAAACGAAAAAAATAAAAAAAAGATACATTGAAAAAAAAATTATTTAAAAAATAGCCTGCGGGCGAAGCATGTTTCAGATGTCTCCATTAATGTACGAAAATATGAACACAACGAGGCTTGCTTTTTCCTTTTAAAAAAATTTATACGTTTCCACTGATATGATTTTTTTAGGGCTTTTTTCTTTTAATGTATCACTGGAAGACCCGAATGCAATAACGCTTAAAATATATTTTTTTTCATAGATTTGTGTAACGATAACGAAAAAAAAACCTTTATACATAACGAAACATAGGTAAAATATGGTAAAATATATTTATAATGCAAAATTTTCCACGTTTATGATATGTTTGTTGGTTCATCTTGACGATAATCGGATTTCAGTTTGACAAATTCTTTGGCCACTTCGTCGTTTGTTCTTTGGGATAATATTCTCAAAATAGTCCACCCAGTTTCGTCCATTTGTACTCGTCGAACTAACGGGAACCAGCCGGCGCATGAACCCTGTAAACAAACATCGACGCATGCGTAAATTTCAACACCGGCTGTGTCATTGCTCTCGTAAATTATACTACCTGCGCGATGAAATTTCTCAATGGTAACACGGTCAAGCCGACCAAACGATCATCGCGAGCGAAACAGTAATCCTTGACGCAAAAATGTAACTCGAAGTACTCCAGCTGTTCTTCGTTACCGATAATGCTACGTGAAAAAGGAGGAAAACCATGGTGACAGATTTGTAAAAACCTTACAAAATCGACGAGAATACTCACAAATGAAAAGTTTCGTTGAAATTAGGCGACCAATTATTCGACTTAGATTTAGTAGCTTGTTTACGTTTCTTGTCAGCTAAATGAGGTCCGATTAAATGAACCTCGACGAAAGGACGAAACATACCAGTGGTCGTCCATTTTAAATCGCACGCGGCCACGACTAGACGAAATTAAATATTCATAGAATACCAACACTTGGATATAATTACCATGATGTAGTTTACCTTTAACAGTAACTTTATGTTCGCCGGTACCAGGATGAGTGAATAGGTCTGCTTGTATGGATACCTCACCCAGGATACTTTCACCATTTCGAGGAGTAACTGCAACGTGCGAACGTGTAGATGAAAGGATTACAAGTATAGACAAATGGATGGATATACGGCACGTGTCACTTACCTCGATTCGATTGAGTATGGACGAATGTTTTTATCAGCGTGTCTGTCGTTTGGGTGTAAAGTGAAAGTGCGTAACGTAATGATTGTAATTCTGGACTCTTATCTAAGAACGTCTTCTTTAAACCGTTACCACCAGCGTGGAAGTATGTTTTGATGGTATCCAAGGCGGCATCTACTACGGCGCATTGTCGTGGCGTTAGGTTCTTTTCTACTTCCTGTTAAATGTAAATGAGATCGCGTGAAAAAAAAAGTCACCATGATATTCGTGAAGATCAATTATGGTCGCGGCGTTTTGAGTTGCTTTTTATAAAAAATTAACCAAATTATAATGTAGCAAAAAAACGAATATAAATTTCTAAACATGAAAACGAGAAATAAATTCCTAAATACAAATTTTCATGCTGTTTTTGGCATATTCAACAATTTCCTCGAATTCTTTCATTTTCTCCTTCATTAATTCACCGATCATAATCAGACTGCTTTCATTTCACTCGTATACCCAACATCCGTTTCGTAAAAATCCTCTTTATCTGCCAAAATTTCCCATCGATAAAACGAGTAGCATGACAATCTGGTACGAAAATAAATCTAAAAAATCCTGGAAAATTCCAATTTAATATCGGCGAGCTACGGACACGCGAAAATACCACGGATAAATCCCCTCGGACGCGGCGCCTATCAAAACGCAAGATCACCTTGTATCGAAATCATCACAACGTGCAAACCGGTTCTCGGGGGTTAATGAAATCTAGCAAAATTGTTCCATCTTTGTTAAACGCGGAAAATCGAAATTCCACGCACGACCCGTCAAGGACACCGTCCAACGTAACGGACTGAAATCGATATACTAACCATAACACCGCTGAGCACATTTTTCACGTCTTGTTTAGCCGTAATGTGGCTTTTGAAAATCGTCGATACGTTTTCGATTTTCGCACTGGTCGCTATACTTTTCGCGTTATCGGTAATATTCTTCAATATCATCTGCGAACCAACGAACGTGAACAGCTCAGAAATTAAGTTAATTAAATAATTATAAAAAATCGGTAATTATCGCATCGTAATACACGCGACTTGGCCGGAAGTAATTAACGATTAACAATAATGACGCACGCTTTCTAGTATAACTTTAGACGCTCCTGGTAGCTTTTTCAGCCGGAGGCTACCAAATACGACCTTGAAAGGTCTAGTTCACCATAAATAACAAGCGAGAAAATTATAATTACATTTTTGTCGACCATCGGCGGCAGTACAACTTGTTTTTCTAAATTACGCATAACTATTTTCCAAAGCTCTTTGAGCAGTCTTTTGAGTACAGTCTTTTCGCACGTTTGAGCATACAACGACAACGAACCTACAACAAAACACCCCTGTAATCATATTCGAAGCACTTGCTACAATTCGGAATAGTATTACCGTCGAGTAAATCCATCAACGGTTGAAGGACGTCGTCTGCGTCTGCTGCAATCTGAGTTCGAGCCGCCGGCTGATTCAATGTCACTTGCGCACCGCCTTTCAACGATAATAACAAATCGCCGACTTCTTTTACTCGCAGCGTAATCCTCGGCTCCAAACTATAAACAAATCGTTAATAATTTCGGCCGGGTTTCCCATCTTACAAGCACGTACCTTCGAGCGAACTGCACAGCTAATTGGTCCATGGCTACGGCTAGTTGTTGTTGCAAATCGTTCAATATATTGGCGGCATCTTCCTCCAGTTTATTGCCGCCCATAGATTCGAACATTTTTTCCAATTGCACGCGCAATTGTTGGATGTTATTCATCAATATACAAGCCTGTTGTAATAAAGCCGACATTAGTTTTTCCGATGGGATTACCATCTGCCGCAAAACATCTTACAATTCTTTCATCTTGGACGACTTGAGGGAATTCTTCCTTCACAATATTCACATAGGCCACCAACACTTTGACGATAGTCTTCGCAAACCGTTTCATATACCTCTTCCATATCTCAGGATCGGGGCATTCGAGTTTCGAGACAACATCGAAACACTGCGTCAACTGCGTAAACACGTCGACGACCGAATTCGAGAAAAGCGCGTGTTCGGAGCTTCTTTGGAACTAAACAAACAAAACGCTCGATGTACCAAACCACTCGTACATATTGTCAAAAAAGCTCTCTACTAACGCCGTCTTTTTTATCTCTGTTAAAAGCTCCATGCAGGTATTCCAACGAAACATCATCGTTTTCGTTCAACCACTGCATAACGAACGGCTCGAACCAGGACGGATACTCGGGCACGGAATCTTTATAAGGTGGCGCGTCTTTGACGTAATTCGCGTAAAGCCATTTAACTTTAAAATGCAAATTCATGTAAGCCGATGATTTACATAGCCTGTGCGTTTCGTGTTCTTCGAGCGCGTATTTCATATCGACCGCGAAAAATCCCCACATCGTAGACGCCGACAACTGCGTTAAATAAAACCGACAATAAAAACACGCCTTGTAATTACTCGCGCTTCCGGAGTTGAAAAACGCGATATGCTTACTTGGCCTATATTCAGCTCTTGAGGAAATTGATTCAAAACCGGAGCGTAGCTATTTCGGTCTTCGTCGATGACCGTTACGATGAGTGCGATTAATTTGTGCCAGAAATCTAAACTATCCAATCTCGGACCGTTATCTTCGCCGTCTCTTTTCGTATCGTTTGGATCGGCCTGCGTTAATCGAACGAGTACCGCGATTAATCGAATATCTCGTAAATAGTCGAATTTCGCCGCCGGAGTTACTCACTTGATACTCGCGACTGAAAATATCGTGGCAGTTGGCGAATAGGAATTGATACGTAGAACGAAGACACGCTTTGACGCAGTCTTTCACAACCGTGCTAGCTCTGGGCGGACTCGATAATTCTTGGACCTACAAAAAAGCGTCGTAATTTTACGTAAACGTTCGATAAGACTATTTTGCAGGCTGTTGCGAATAGACGAAAACCTACTTTCATCCTAAAGAACGTAATACTAGTTAAGAGATCAACGGTGGATTTCAAATCCATAAGTTTTTCTTGACTGGAAGCTGGGAAATTATTTCTATACATCGACATATCGATACGCAACGAGTTATGCAACTGATCCAATAACTTGACGAATTTCTCTTTCTATTTGACCAAAAAAAACAAATGAACGGACTTCTAAAATGATTTCACGCGACAGTCGAAATTAAACCGGAGTCGAAACTAACCCCGAAATTGGAAGCGGCGAATCTATCGCTAGCGCTGACGGCCGTCGTGGCCGTTGTATGTGCGTAATAAGCGTTTATATTCGCTAACAATGTACTCATCACAGCCGGAACACCAGGACAGAGATATTTCGTCGATAAGCAATGAAAATGCCTGAAAAAAAACACGTGGACGATGTTATTTAACAAGAATTACCGAGAATTACGCATGTACACGGTAAATTACCCGTAATTACGAAAATCATTATAAGAAATTACCGAAATTACGAAAACCGTTATAAGAAATTACCGTAATTACCATCAAACGGTAAAAGAGGGTAAATTATGGAGTATTTTTCGAGTAATTACACGTATTTACCCTTAAATTACCCGTATTTACCGAGTAATTACCTAATGACTACTGGTATTTACCAAGTAATTACATATAGTAACCAAGCGATTACCGGTAGTCACCAAATAATTACAGGTACTCACCTCGTATTAATTTGGTAATTACCGTCATTTACTCAGTAATTACCCGTATTTACCAGAATTCGGTAATTTACGGTAATCGTCGGTTAATTACGTATAAAATTGGTATCCTCGGTAATTTATATAATTTCGAGATTTATTTGGTGGCAATTTATTAGACGATTTTCGGTGAATCCGTCAACTTACGTCATTGCTTGATAAATAGACTCGATACCGTATCTCATAGCGAACTCGTCGACTATCTCTTGGGCTGGTTGTTCAAAGTATATCTTCCAAGCGTCGTCTCCTTTCGCTTGAGGTAAACTCACAATACCTCCGTTCTCTTCGCACAAATAATGGAAGAGATTTTCGTGAAGACATGTGTATTGAATATGATACGGTGCCACCTTCGAAGAGTACGACAAACGTGAAGCGTTTATTTCGACGAGGGAAAAATCAATACGAAAAAAACCATACTTTTTCTTCTCCTTTGATTTCGACGCTAATATGCAACCTAATGGCGCCGGATACGGCCGACTTATCCGTACGTTTTTCCAGATTATACCACACGTCCATCTCGCCTGATAACGTTCGCACCTGCGGAAATTGCGAAAAAATGAAAACCGTGTTTTCATCTCGATTCGGCGGCCGAAATAAAATAATAACGACGATTTCGTTTATTTGTTTGGCTGGTCGGTGACGGAACGTCGTCGTAAAACGGACGCGCGACGTGTTGCGGCGAGCGAAAACCACCATTCGTCGTTCGCGTCGTAAATTATTACGACGAGCGTGTAATTTCACGAGCCAACGAATTTCTCGAATGGGTGATTTCCTTCGGTTGTCTGCTCGTTTTAGGGATTTTTTACTTTATGGTTTAATTAAAAACTCACTTCGATGATGGTCTGACCCAAAAAGTCGTCCGATTCTCTAGTTAGCTTTTGCCGCAGTTTCGACTTTAGATCGTTATCTTCGTCCCAGACGCGAACTTTTATGCGATCCGATGAATTATGACATTCGCTGTAAAAGCAACGAGCTCGTGAAGTAGGGTTAATTGGGTTAATGATGTAGCAGGCCAGACTTACAAGTAGAACTTTTCGTTCCATACTGGATTCAATTCTTGAGGCATTGTTCTGGTGCGTTTCTTCACTTTACCAACTTGAACGGTCACGTAGGGATCGGAAGTGCCGCTTTTATCTTTGGCTATTAAGCCTTGAGCGCAGATTACTAAGGATCGGAAGAACGATTTTAGTGGAGGTGGAAAATTAGAGGTGGGATGGGTGCGACTAACCTGTGATGGCGATTTTCGCTGACCATTTGCTGGTGCCATCGAGTACGGATTGTTTGACTGATTTCATATGACCAACGTAGGTGTTCTCTTCGACGGCGAAAACCGACCTGGAACAAATTACGTTGAATGAATTGCCTATTAGAGGTTCTGTAGGAGTTAAATAGCGGAAAATTAGCGTCAAAGAAACGACTAGGTCGCCTTCGATGTCTACTTAGGCAAATATAAGAACTTCCGTGGCAAATAGAAGGTATAGAATTTGATGTAAGGCTGAAGTCATTACGGTTACCTTATCAATTCGAAGATATCTGGTTTATCTTGTTCCCTTTGCTTCATTCTATCTTTCATGGCAGTAATAATGCTGTTAGCTTTATCTTCAGCGCCGTGTTTCGAGCTTTTCTCAGCAGCACCTGGAACATATCTTCGATGAAGGATGTTCCCATCATCGACATTAGCCACTGGTGACACTTACGTTGCAAACAATCAGCATTTAAGAGATCTTTACACTTTTCATGACACTTGACTCCGCACTCAGTACATCTAACTCCTTGTCTGGCTATACCCCACAATAAACCTTCGCATTCGTAACAATACGTCGGCGAGGTGGCAGTCCACAGCACGAAGTTATGCGGCGTAGTCGATGAGATCGGATAAATCAAAGCTTGCAGCGTTTTCTTATACACGTGCATTTTCTATAAAACCAAAAAAAGAACGATAGTATCCCAGGACACGACCTTAAGTCGTTCTACATCCAAAACTTACCAGCTCTTCGTCATTCAACGTCTGCCTAGGTACACCTGACGTCAACCCCGCGTTCCTCTTTGTCGCAGCCATCGTCTAAACACAAAGGTACTCGTTATAACGACCTTATCGTGACATACGTTCGTTAATAAAACGTTACACGAAATCCTACCGTACGTACCTGCGCCGGGAAAGCTCTAGCTTTCCCAAATATTTCAAGCTTTTAAGCTCTCGAAAAAGGGGATATTCAAAAGGCAAGGTGATAATAGGCATCTAATCTCTAAAAGACGTCTTTAGACTTCCTAAATCCGTATACAATTGGGTTACATAGTAAAAAAGCTCAACTAGGTATAAAAAGTAGGTACGCAAGTTGATTTTTTTGATCTACTCGTACAAGTTATATTCTACCCAAGCCTCGTTTATTTCAGTCATCTAGCAAATTTTCAGTAACGCTTTGAATCACCTTCGAGCAATATCGAAAAGTTTATAATTTGCGTGTTTGATCAAAAGTAGAAAAAAAAATCTAAAATGTTTCAAACTCGAAATACACATAAAATAAACTTCAAAAAAATATCACAACCTTCGTGAAAACTATGGCACGTTTGAACACGAATTCGTTCCTCAAATATTAATAATTAATACTTTGAAGAAACGCCAATCAAGAAATTGAGATGCTCAATTACTTTTTTTTGACAACACGATTTTATTTTTTGGTGAAATGGCCAAAACGCAATATGGTTTTCTTACGTACCTATTGAAAATTCGTAGCAAATCTACGTAATACGTTGCATACTTTTTAAAGGAGAGAAGTGATATAGCGTGCGTTTCAACGTAACAAAATAGTGATGAAAAAAAGTATACGTAAGAAAAAAATAAACAGAAGTTCACGACCAATTAAAAAACTAGTTGTTTATTTTTTCACCATTTCGAAAACGCGTCAATATTTTTTCAAGCGAAAAACACGCTCGCTTATTTTATTTTAATTACAGAAATTAAATTAAAAAGGGTTGGAATTCGTTTGTTTCTCGAATTACAGAAAGAAAAAACAACGCGAAGAAAATAAGGGATTGTTTTAAATTAGCTCTTTCAACGTTTCGCAATTGATACTCTTTCCATGTCGATAACAAATTATATCAAATGACACAATTTCGCAATACTAAGGTAAATTTCAACCAATTAAGTGGTAACATTGATTTTGGATATTTTGAAAAATTTCGAATGAAAAGTGTACGAGGTTGCGATTGATTTTTTTAATTTCATTTTAACAAAAAGTTGAATCTAATAAAGCATTAATATTCAATTTTTATTTGAAAGAGAATTTTAGCAAATTTCTTGGATGGTAACATTGATTTTGGAAAAATTCCAAAAAATTAGACTCGATCGAGAAAATTACAATAATTAAAAATTGATAAAAATCCATGCAAAAAGATGAAAAATTCTCACAATAACTCCATCGTTTTGTGAAAGACCGATAATTTCCATCTTCAAGAGCACATGCCTGAATATTTTTCTAACCTATCATTTGCTAAAAAACTTATGAAACCAAAAGGCAACACTGCATTATCCATTAGCTCAAATTTCCAATGGAACGAACATCTCTCTACTTCATATTTTCATAAGTATGAATTTTAACGCGACGATTCAGTTACAAGTACAAAAAAATAATTTCTAGCTTGAAACGGATCGTTTGCGAACGTTTCAACTCAATTTTTCGTGATTGGCCAAAAATTTTGTATTTTTCAAAATAACGGTACCAAAAAGTGATCAATTTTTGTAGTTCGGTTGTGACGTTCGCAAACGACTCATTATAAAAATTTTTATAATTTTCACAAAACAACTCATTCTGAAAAAAAAAACTTAAAAAACACAGCAAATTTTGTGATTTTCAGCATCAAATTGAACATAAAAAGTCACATTCATTCGCGAATGGTCCGTTTCAGTCGATTCTTATACAACTGAATCGATTACTGAATCAATCGAGAACGATTTATTCTAAAAAAGATTCAACCAATTTTCAAAATAATTTCGTTTTCAAACAACTAAGACCACTTGTGATCTGCTGCCCCAAAAAAATCGTCAAATTTCACGAAAATCGAGTCGTTTGCGAACGATTCATTTCAAATATGATCCTAATGTTTATGAACGTTCGAGTCAATTTTCCTGGAAACGTTTAAACAACCAATTACGCAAAAACCGAATTGAAATTCATCGAATTGAGTCGTTTGCGAACGATTCATGTCAAATATGATTTTAACGTTTGCGAATGCTCGAATCAAGTCTTACGGAAACATTCAAACGACATTACGTAAAAAAAAAATGATTGAAATCATGCTCAAGTCGTTCGTGAACGCTTCACAAACACAAAGTTTTCCAAAACAATTACGTCACTTAAAATCCTTCTCGTCTTTGTTGAATGCGAAAGTTTTATCAAAACATTCCGAAGTTTGAACCTGATCGAAGATAAATTCAGTATTGCCAATTACATTATCGCTATTTTCTCGTCGATTGAACTTGAAAACACGATGTAAATAATCGTGATGCGGATGTACAACAGGAGTCAATACACTAATTACACATCTTGCAACTTCTCACTTCTTCCTCTCAATAGGTAAATTTTTCACAACACATTTGCCAATATTCAAATAACCCTCGATCAAATTCCCATACAAATACCTCGTAAAACAAAAATCTAAATCTTCGACGTAATTACATAATTCCACGTGCAAAAACGAATAAAACTACAAAACGACCCGTCGCGACACGAATCGAATTCGCGCCAAGGACAACCGTGCGAAGACTACTGGTCAACATGCATTTTGGAATGAATCCAGCGGTGATAAAAAGCTCCGACGGGCGAACTGATTACGGAAAAGCGTGACTAGTAAAAGCATTCTGTGCGGGAACCCGATACGGTTCTAAATTAAGCAAAGAGAGAAGAGACAGTACCTTGAGCACCTGAAGATACGAAAATGTTGAACATCGAAAACATCAATAAACCAATACAGGAGCGGACGAATAATAATAAAAAAAAAAAACAAACACAAATTAGTAAAATAACCGTATAAATAAGGCGAAAAACCAAGCCCCGATAAGGGTCTCGTGCCCCAACCTTTTTCGAAGATTTTTATACGGCGATGAGGCGCCTTCGAAGTGAGCATTGCTCCTCGGAACCCTTACAGCCATCGAACCGGTTGCAAGGTTCACGATTTGATATCTGTTTACAACGGAATTCGCGGTTTATCGATTCTCTCGACCTTGCTATTCGACTTAACCCTCTCATCAATCATGTTAATTATATATCCGAAATAATCTTCGAAACGGCGCCCACACCTATGAAAATCCTCGTTTTTTTTTTGCACCACATTTATCGTCCAAATAACACGATTACACGTAAAAATATTCCACAATTGTGTACTATGTACAAAAAAGGTGGGGTTTTCCCGATGAGGAGTATAAACCAAAAAGAAAACCACACATAAACACCGGGCGTTTATATAACAAAAACCACGACAGAAAAAAAAGAACATAAATAAAAGCGAATAAAATAAATCGAAATACTCACCAATTCGGAAACAAGCGGAATGGATTTCCTCCTGGGTCGAATATCAGGCATGCTGTCAATATTGCTATAAAATGGATTGTCTCCGGGGTGTCTAAAAGAGCATTCGAATAAGAGAAAAAATATATTAAAATGTATCGATCAACGTTTTCACTATTCGACCTCGATTACTTCGTACTTAACCGTTTCGACATGCCTTTGGGTAATTTTCCCTTCCCCCGAAAATTTTTCAATTTACCTAAAAAGCGATTTATCCTTTTAACGGATTTATAAATTCGTACGATAACTCGGTTACGTGAGAAAATTCCCATTTAATTGTTTCCATTTTAGTGTGCCTCGTTTTAAACTCCAAACCAACCATTTACCCGTAATAAAGTCTTTTACGAGACCTTTTTTTTCGAGCTTTCACGCCGCATCTAAAATAAGATTATGCGATACGTAACACTGTTTTTTTTACCGTGAAAAACAAACGCCTCGTAAAAAACGTGCTCGTAAATGGTAACTTTAGTAAAAATTTGCGCCATGTTTTCGCGCAATGTTGCAGCCGTTGGATGTGTTTTGGGCTTTAAATAGCCTCCGAAACGAATCCGCCCTGCTTATCTAACGTACTCGTATATAAACGAGCATGGAGGATTCTTAAATTGGAAAAATTTCCATTGATTTGACCCCGGCGCGGTTTTTTTTTATTTTTTGTTGCCATTTTAAGGGCATTTTCGAGTGTGGATTTTGCACTCGTTATACAACTTCAAGATGATGATTATGATTTTATAGCGAAAAATTAACGCGACTTGGTATTGATTTTTAGCCTTTGCGTAACCTTTTTTTTTCTCTCTCGTTGCGATATGCTTAATGTATAAGGGCGTTGAAGACTGCACGAGGAATTTTTTCTACCATCGGAATACTCGAGAGGGCTAGAGTGGTTATCGATAGAATGAAATTCGGACACCATCGTAAATGAGAGGAAAAAATAGCCAAGAAGGAGGTTCTTAATAACATTAGAATGAACTATTCTAATGAAGAGGAGGGAATGGGGTTTTAATCATCTTAGTCCATCCCTTGTTCCCTCTATTAAAATAAGCCAATTTTCCGAAGGAAATACGAAAAAAATAACATAAAAATGTGCCCCATCGAATCCCCAACAATTTTTATACGTCCCACTTTCACATTCGGACAAGCCTTACACGAATTTTTGAATTTTGAATTTTTAGCTCCCTCCCAAAATGATTTTTTGCCAATATCTGGCTAACCGTTGATCCTATCGAAATTCTGAAAACACATTAACGATAGAAAATTTAATTTTCTACAAGTTAAGTTATTATACATTTCTTCGTAACACGCTTCGTTTTCGAGTTATCTAGCAAAAACGTATAAAAACAGTAGAAGGCGATTCCAAAATAAGCGCGACGTCGAGTTGCTGCACCGCGTAAGTTACGTGGCAACTCGTTTTGCCTCGTGCGAAGAATTTCAACAGCATTGAATTTTTAGCTCCCTCCCAAAATGATTTTTTGCCAATATCTGGCTAACCGTTGATCCTATCGAAATTCTGAAAACACATTAACGATAGAAAATTTAATTTTCTACAAGTTAAGTTATTATATATTTCTTCGTAACACGCTTCGTTTTTGAGTTATCGAGCAAAAACGTATAAAAACAGTAGAAGGCGATTCCAAATAAGCGCGACGTCGAGTTACTGCACCGCGTAAGTTACGTGGCAACTCGTTTTGCCTCGCGCGAAGAATTTCTACAGCATTTTTTAGAACTTAAAACAGAACTGAAAACCTCAATTTGAAGTAAAAATTCGCTTAAAACGATAATTATAAAACTCCTAAACATCTCCCTGCTTCCGTCAAGATGAATAAAAAAACTCGAATATATCAACAAAAAAAATCCAAACGTCAACTCTTCGTTGTTTCGAGTACGCGAAGAAGCCACGTTATAAATTATATTCCTTAGACAACCCCCTCAACCTCATCTGCTCCTCGAATACCCATCAAAACGTACACGAAAGATTCACCATTCATCGTAAATACATTTCTGCTTTTTTCCTGCTTTTCTGCTTTTGTAAATGTACATAACAATGACACGCGAATTCGTTTACGGGCGTGTGTATGTGTGCACTACAACTTCGTATACTTTGCGCTTTTATAGGTCGACTTTATTTACCACCGTCGCCTTGTTCGAAACGAAATACGGCAGAAGGGTGAAAGTGGCGTGTAAATACGGTCACGTATTTTACGTAAATACCCGCCAACGTTCGAACGCGTTTGAAGCACGGTGAGAAATACACCGGTAAAGTTATTCGTATGTGACAGGTCATTTAGAAGGGCTTAAAATTTGGCATATTTTATCCCCCGATCTTTTAACGGACAAGATTTTGCTTCGTAATTTACGCGAATATGAATGATAAACTCGCTAATACGTTGCGCGTTCGAGGTAATAAAATTCGCATTCGGGGAGGCGTTTCCTCAAAAATGGTATATTCGAATCGCGAC
The DNA here is from genome assembly GCA_003261595.1 of Maconellicoccus hirsutus. Taxonomy (NCBI): domain Eukaryota; kingdom Metazoa; phylum Arthropoda; class Insecta; order Hemiptera; family Pseudococcidae; genus Maconellicoccus; species Maconellicoccus hirsutus. Next base: position 30,393 of record QBDW01010595.1, on the reverse strand, counting down.
GTCTTCGGTGAAAAGTTTCGTACAAGTTTCCGATACACGCGTCGGCGAAGGATTAATAATTCCTTCGATGTTAAACCACGGTATTCTTAGCGTTTTGAATATTTGCCCGGATGAAGCGGAACGTTACAGCGTGAATTTGACGTGTTCGCGTTCATCATCCAAATAACAAATCACCGAGTCGATTTTAGATGATTTATTAAACAAATCATCATTTATCCGAAACGTTTAATCGGTCTTTGCACGTGTCTATCTTTTTCGCGTATGATTTATGCGCTTGATATTTGATACATTTTGAGCAATCTTTGAAAGGATTTTTTTTCAATTTAAAATTGCTCGTCGATAGCTTAATTTTTTTCCCTCGCGAATTCGAAATTATTACGCGTTGTTTTAATATAAGTAAAATATTATTTTTATTTACAAGATATTGATGTAAAAAATTACCAATTTTTCAGAATAATTACCACGCCTTTTTAAATAAAATTAAATAAACAATAAAATTCTCAATTTTTCAAAAAAAAAACTTTTTAAAACTACCTCACAAATTTTTAATAACTCATGCATCTTTTAGAAACCACTGAACTTTCATTTACTTACATTCAATTGAACTGAAATTTACATTGATCAGAAAAACTTTAAAGTAAACTCGAAATCACGAAATTACCAACCCCTATTTCTCAAAGTTCGACTTTTCGCGTCAGGAAGTAAACTAACCAGAAAATTTTCCTGTACGTGCATTTGGAAACCCCTGTTATTACCGTTATTAATATTCGATTAAATTGCAATTTGCGGTATTCAATAAATAACGAACCGAGGTACACTTCGGGCCAAAAATATGTTCAACCCTTCCGAGTGAACATTGGTCAGCGTTTAACGAATACGAAAAACCTTTATCGAGGTATCTCAAATTTTAGGTGTTTTAGCGTAATTTTGCGAAAAGCGCGGATATTTTGCGTCGGATTTTTTTAAACTGCGGTTTGCGGCGTAAAAATCGAAGTATATTAGGAAGTAACGAAAATTCAACGTTTAAGTACTTTCTTTATGGTGTTTTGGAAATTATCGATGAAATAACAAAACCGAAAAAAAAACATGATCAACAAAACATGATAATCGAAATATCGAAACACAAAAATATCGACATTGGAATTGAGGTTTCGAAGTCAAACATTCAAGACGAATGTGTCAGCATCGAAGCTTTGAAATTTAAACATCGAAATTAAAATATTAAAATCGAAAATACCAAAATCAGCATCGAAAAATCAAAACAGAAATATCGACATCGAAATAAACATACGAAAACATCAAAATATCGAGAAAAATTGTCGTTGAAACATCGAGGTTGAAAATATCGAAAATATCGAAAAATCGAAACATCGAAATATCGACAATGAAACATCAAAATTGACGTATCGAAATTAAATATCAAAACGAATGCGTCGTCTTCGAAGCTTCGAAATTTAAATATTGATGTCAAAATATAAAAATCGAACTTTCAAGATGATAATATTGACATCGAAAAATCGAAAATTGAAAATACCAAAATCAGCATCGAAAAATCAAAATTAAAATATCGACATCGAAATCAAAATCAGATAATTTTTTCATCTATTAAAATAATCGTATTAACCTAAAAAATTTTCTTTTTATATTGTTCGAATTATTATTGTTTTTTAACAAATTTTTATTCGCCATATATTTTTTTTTAAATTAAAAAATCTAAAAAAATGGATTTCTGTGAAGGGAGGGGGGACAAGAATTTTTTTTAAACGTCACTGAAAAGACTATTTATTTAATATCCTTAATAATTTTTTTAATATTCATCAAGTGATTCATCCTTGATCACAAAACCCCACCAAATCCTCAACTTCTCTCTTCAACTTCCTCAAACCCCAACACGCATTTAATATACCCTGTGAAAAATCCCTCACCTACATTCCTCTCCTCTAACAAAAACGTCTCCCTAGCGAACAACAAAGTCACGAAATGCTACTTCCTCACAACTAACGTCACAGTAATACACCGAACACCCAGTAAAAATAAAATTGAAACGGGGGAAAATAGGACAGGTCAAAAATAAAAATCCCAAATACCCCGGCCACTCTTCAAATTAACCCGCTTCTTCAATCGTTCGAGAAAGCGAAACACGTGACCTCGAAACTAGACCACTATTGCGATTAAAAATTCATCCTCCGAAACCTTTTTTTCAGGCGGCTTTCAACGTCGCATTTAATTCGGGTGAGAGACCTCCAAAAACGTAAAAATAGTATTAAAAAATCGATAAAGGTCACGTTGCGGGAATATAGCGACGTGATTAATAGAAATTTTCGTATTAATTTTTCAATATTACCAAAGGGAACACCTTGGAGGGGGAATTTCATAAAAAGGAAGTTATGGTTACCGTTTGGGCATCTGTTTACGGTGCATTTTACGCACCAGCTTCCTGGTCGAGGCTATGAGTCCGATTTTCCTGTAAGATGTGTTACGAATTAATTACACGAGAATAAAGAAATACACCAAGAAAGCAACCCAGGCACACCGACAGAAAGAGTTTCAGCGCCGTAAGCCCAAAACACACTCCGGAGTTTTTTTTTTATAACGAATAAGAAGGAAAATCCGATAACAATGTTTATAGGTCAAGTACAAAGTCGAGTATGTCCACGCTATATTACTTACCCATTCCCTCTCCTTGAATTATCGCCGAGTACTCCTCTGCTCTGAAATACAAAAATGCATATTGGGTTAACACACGGATGAATTCATCTCGCGAATGATTCTAGCGCGAATTTTTCTCTAAGTATATGAAACGATAACAGAACTGGCATTAAGAAGCTAACGATAACGAGCTTCGAATACATTATTCATGTATTACGAAGGCGAGAGAAAATGCTCTAAAAAACTCATCATTTCCTGAACGAAGCGTCGGAGGACTCGGGGGTTAAGTACGGAGGCGATTTTCTAGCGAAGTTTCGATGTGCAAAGTTCACCGCACGACGATTCTGTCAACCGGGCGAGCTCGGTTCATCGATTTTTAACGCATATTACTGAAAACCGGAGCCGAAGTACGTAAAGTTCATCGCAACTTTCGTGCAGTGTACATTCGTTTCGAGTAATAACAAAGATACACAGAGGCGCGCAGACCTAAGTAATTTTATTAAACTCGGAGAGTTCGCGGAAGTCAACACGAGATAAAATAGAACTTACTACAGGAGGAGGAGGCGGTTCGGTTTCTTTGATACTTTTCTCCTCGGCTTTGCGTTCTTTCAGCGCCTTCAACAGTTTCCATTTACTTCCAAGGCCATCTTTGGATATCTCCTCTTTACTGGCATGAGGCGATTCTTGACTACCTTTTTCGTATTGGAAACGCGGCAACGACGGGCGACCGGGGACCTTTTCGTCGTCATCTTGATCTTGGGACTTTTCGGCGTTCTCTTCATCTGGTATTGGTTCGTGGTCTTCGGGCTCTCTATCTTCTTCGTGTTCAAAGTGTTCTTCGATTTTATCAGGGAGATCTTCTTGGTCGAATGATTCTTCGGGATATTCTTCGACATCGGGTTTTTCCTGATAGTCCTCGTGTTGGTCTTCGTCTTCTTCTGGTATGTACATCGTGCCCGGTTGTTCATCGATGACATCGGGTTTAGCTTCTTCTTCGTTAATGAAGGCTTCATCCCCCAGAGGACTATCGGGACCGCTGGTATCTCCGGAGGAAATATTATCGAGGGGTTCTTTAACGACGAGGATATGTTTATCGTCTTGTATAGGTTCGGGTTCCATCTCATACTTGCTTTCTTCTTCTTCGCAAACGGTTTCCATTTCGGGTTCTCGGAGTTCAACCTCTGGTATCGGTGCTGTGTCCTTTTCTGTGTTCTGTTTCTCGAGATTTTCCAATTTACGGAATTCGTACATGTACCATTCATCTTCCGTATCGATACTCTCCTCGGTGCTTTGACGCCGCGATGAAGTCTTCGACATGGTGCTGCACCACGAATGATTACTCTTGCTGTCATCCTTGTAGTCATCCTGCGAAGCTTGTGAAACATCGAGACTGAACTGTTTCGGGAGATGTTTACTACGCGACGGTGATGATCTGATGTCATCGCGTAAATCAGCGATGTCCTCCTCGATTTCGCTGATTTCCACGTTTTCTTCGACGCTATCAATCGATATGACCGGATTCTTGGGAAATTCGTAATTCGTACTTGGGGTCTGCTCGAGTTTCATGTCTAGTAAAGAGGACTCGGAGGCTGTGGCGGTGACGGCGCCTTCGTAATCGTATTCCTTCATCGGCTCCGTCTCGTCTTCGGTCTCTTTGCTCGATTGTTGTTCGGTGGTCGAGCGACGTTTCTCGGTGATGGCTTCTTCGGGTTCTGGGACAGGTTTGGGTTTCATGCTAGTGGCCGTGATGTCAGGATACCTATTTAGGTATTGGTTCTCGAGGAACACGTCTTCGGTATCGTTTTCGTAAGCATTTGCCCAATGATCGCATTCCGAATCAGAGGTAGACGAGTGTAAACTGGATTTTTGGGTTTTGTGGAATATACCCGTCATCATCGATATAATCGAAGACTTCTTCTTCTTCGGCGTATCCGGTTTATCCTCAAGACCTTTCAGATCAGCCGTCGGGAACGAATGGCGTCTCTGAGCCAGATGGAAATTAGGTATCCAATGCGAGACGGAATTACCAACGGTGCTAAATGCCGACTTCAACGTACCGCGACGACTCTTCTTATCATGAGGCTTGCCTCGTTTATCGGAATACTTATGTTGAGGGCTTTCGTAAAACCTGCGTCCTGGATACTGCACGTCCGCGTTACTGCTCCAGAACCTGGGCTGAGGTTCTCTTTGCGGTGGATGTACCGAAACCGAGGATTCGCTTCTTTTACGAACCGATGGATCGAACCTGTCATCACGTCTTGGTTCCATTCGAGGAGGTTCCGGTTTAGGTTCGCGGTCTACCCGAGTCACAATTGGCTTGGATTCGGATACAATCAAATCCGGAGTTCTGGTACGAGGCGGGTCGTACTTTGGTACACCTGCTGAATAAATGGACGTATATTGTTCGCGGGCACCAGCCATCGAGTAGATAGAAGTGGTTTTCTGAGGTTCCAAGATGTCGCATCGCGGTTGCACCAGAGGTTTGGGAGGTTCCGTAGACGTCGTAGTGACCGCTTCACTAAAGGGTTCTGTTCGCCTATCGTAGATACGATTTTGCACCGTGTACAGATATTCTTCTTGGTGTTCTTTGTATATTTTTTCAAATTCCGCGTGTATCGATTGCGTACTAGAAAACCGTGGCTCTGGTTTGGAGTGCAGCAACGACGAGCGTATGCTGGCCGTCGAGATCACCTGCGAAGTGTAACGTTTCGGTTCAGCCGAAATCCAAGGCTTAGAGTATGTCTCAGTGGCCTCGCGAATATTCGACAAGTAATTCTGTTGGGTATTGATTTCCTCGAGGATGCGGTCCACCTCGTTGAGATGGCTCGTTTCCGCAGCATCGACTCGGTTTTGGGTGAAATACCCGGAATACACATCGGATGTGCTGGGATACGCGTAATTCTGATTTCTAGGACTAAGGTATTTTTCACGTTCGTACAAATAGTCCACCTTCGATATCAAGTCCTCAGTCTCCGAATCTGTATTATACTCCAAGTCGTCCATTTGCGAAGCCCTACTCGAAGGTATTTTCTTTATCCTAGCCGAGCCTATATTCTCGACGTATTCGAATTCAGGATCCATGTACTGATTAGGCATTCCGTAATAATCGCTTTCGTACAAATTACTCAAATTATAATAACTTTGTCTATACGTATCGCCGTAGATATCAGAATGCGAATCTTGAGGCGCCGGAGGAGGTGGACTCTCCGGCGAAGCGGGTTCAGCGTGATATTGAATAAAGGCGTCGATAATGTTATCAAAATCTTCGACACCAATAGGATCATCTAATTCATTCGGCTTGATGATGAAATTCGACGCCATTAAACTTTCGGGCGCGTAATTACCAAGCTGATCATCTCCCAGAAACGGATTATATCTATTTTCCGAAAGGAATTTCTGTTTTTCGAACTCATAACTGGCCATGTACAGATCCGGATTCGAGGAATCCAGCACCGGACACGAGGCGCCAACTTTGCCGGGTATTCTTTGGTAATGAGAATTCTGGGGGAATTTACGTTGAGGCTGAGGAGAGTAATATTTGCTAGGGAACTCCTCTCTTTTATTATCGAGGCCAAGCCACGATTGAGATCTGAGGCGTAAATCGGAAGACTTACCGATACCATCGGTTGGACTAAAAAAATACTCTTCGCTTTTATTGTCCGCGTAAGACTCTGGATATGAGTGCTGGCTTTGAATCTCTTGCAATTCGCTTTTAGATTTGTAGACGCTTTCGTTCGATTGATATTTCGATTTAAACGAGTCATCGGTTCTGTACGAGAAGCTTTGTTCGTCATACGTATTTAAATCGTTTTCACTGCCGGAATACTCGAGTTTATTTTCGGTAGCACTTTTTTCGATATTTTTCTCATATTCTGTCCCGTCATCGCAAAACGTCTGCAGCTTGATAATCGGTATATCTTTGTTAAGATTATTACGATCCTGATCCAAGAACTCTTTATCTTTCTCTTCACCAACTCCTTCTTCGAGTTTTTCCTGCTCTGCCAAAGGCATGCTGAAAAAATCGCTCCAAGAATTCGTATCCGCTTCGGTGATCGGGATGTTGTACAAGAACGAGTGATCCTCGTGAGCTCCTTTAAAATGCACCACGTTGTAGTGCTCGTTTTCCGGTAACTCGAACGGTGATCCGTCTACAGTCGACATGATCTGTCGCTGGAGCGACATGATCGATTCTAGCTTCTCTATTTGGTCCCACATTTGCGCGAAATCTTGACTTAGAATTTCCAACGAGCTCCACGTTTGGGCTACGTTTGATTCGAGCTTTTCCAAAGGATATGACATGGCTAGTGTTGCTCGTGGTCCTGTGTCTTCGATCATAGTTTGTTGATATGCCATCTACGGACGTTTAGTTGGCGAAATCACGCGATAATTTCGTATCATGATGAGATCCTAAGGGGGAAAAAAATTCAGTTTAAGCGATGATATAAAATTAAAAAATCAGGGTTGCTTTTTTCATAAACGAGAATTCCAGCAAGTACTAAATTCAATAAAAATTCGTTGAATATCAAATAAATCGGAAAAAACGCGACAATACACGTCTGCTCCACACCAAAGCAACGCATCAACTGACACGGAAGCGTAACGTTCCCCCACCTATATCACTCCTCCCTCCACCGTTCGCCTCCAGCGCGTTGCGCGTGTTTCGAGTAATTTCAAGACATCACAACAGATTTAATATCATTCGATGGTATCACCGCTAGATATTTTTTTATTCATTAAAAATATTTCGAAACGAATCACCAAATTATAAAGAATTTGGCCCTCTTCCATGTTACCATTCCTTCGTCGTATAAATTGCGAAGCTATTTATTACACAGTAACCTAATTCCACACCCTTCCCTTCCGCATGTCACGATATTAAAAATTGCACGACTTAACCCGCGCTCGTCTCTATATCATATTACAAACGAGGAAAAGAATCGACCTTCTGTTGCTAGCAACGCTTTTATGTTTCCATCTAATAGAAAAAACTAAAAGAAGCGTCATTATGCATGAATGAAAATGTGCATATTTGACGTTGCGCACTTATTATTGCATCAATGCCCAAGACGCAAGTGACGCCCACTCGTCTAGACTCCCAATGATGGCTGTTTCGGGAAAAAATAATAAAAAACCACCATATAAGTTCAGGACCGTCGACTATCGATTTTCGCATTAAAACTGAATTCCCGTTCACGTGTTGCACCGGTTAATACATTTTTACAAATGTTTCTGAACCTTTTAGCAATAATCGTGTCACGAATCAGATACATCGCAGATAACGTATTCGAAAGAGTATGCTCTTCGTGAAAACGGAAAAAAATCCACGTACACCTTTTTAATGTAAATATTTTTCCGGCAATAGGTTAATATTTACACAGCAAAGTAGCGCCCAAATCTCAGTTAATTTAATTTCGTCGTAAAATTAATTTTTTTTTCTTTTTTACACCAAACGGTGAGCCATGTCGTTCCTAATTGAATCATAAAATAACATTGTTATACTTTTCAACTTACGTCGCTTTCTATACATTTATTAAGTTAAAAGTTTACCCATTTTTGTCGCGCCAAGAACTACATTTCGTTTTTTTTTCAAGTACACGCGCGCGTTTTCACCCGCATACCAGAAAATTTCGCGACCAGCAATGAAAATATTTACAATTGAGATGTCCTCTCGAGAACGAACAAAACCCCTAACACCTTCAATAACAAAAACAATCAACTCGTTTAAAACTTCCAGCTCAGTTTTTTAATCCGTTTAAAACTTTAAATCCGTTTTAATTAAAAATTCGCCTAGCTACGTTGGAGACCGTGAAATCGGTTCGTTTCGCGATGAAGCGTTCCTTTGTTTTTTTTGCTCCTTAAGACGATAAAACGAGCGAGCAGAGTGGAGTAATTTCTCGAGGTAGTTATTATTTTACGCAGATGGAGAAATATGAAATTTTCAACGCGGATGAGTTGTGCTTAGAATTAAGATCGGATTTAGAACTTGGAGACGTTATCTTTATCCAGCGCCATTTTCCTTCTTGTAGTTGACCTCGAATAGGTGTTTCATTTTCAAGTTTACCGGATGGATTATCTTCATTTAGTGAAGTATATTAATAAACATTGGATTTGGAGATGGATGTGGAGGCTCCCTTTTTCTAAAACATTTTTTCAAATTTCAGGAGAGAGGGTTGCTCCAAATTGAACTTTGTAATAACCAAAAGTTTAGAGAAAAGACACGAAGGAAGAATTTTTGTAGAACATTTTTCTTTGGTAAAATCAAATAGGCGGAGTGGTAGACGCGTTTCAAATATGGGGAATGGATCTTCGAAAAATGGGGGGGGGATTGACCTCTTTTTAGTGAATAGAACAAAAATCAACTAAAAATTTGCTTTTAACAGCTCCATCGATCTGATATGCATTTGAGACTTTACTATTATCTGAAATTTTTGCATAAAAAATAACCACAGAAAATAAAAAAACCTTGCAAATAATTTAAAAAAAAAAAAAAATACATTAATTAATGAAAGAAATTAGTAATAAGAATGAATGATATAGAACTGCATATAAAATAATAATAAAAAAGAAAACATTAAAAAATGTAAAAAATTCAAGTTGATACGAATTGTTAAAAATTGAAAAAAATAACAAAAATAAAAATAAAGTTAAAATTAATTTTACGAATTTTCAAAGTTTTTTCAAAAATTGTGCAGTATTGAAAATTAATCTCAATTTCCAATTTTTCAAATATTTCAAATCGTGTAATTAAATAATTTATTTAAATTTTCGAATGCAAAAAAACTTTTTATATATTTTAATAAATTCAAACCCAGTTGGACTGGCATCATTACCAAATTAAAATAGCAAAAACAATAGTTAAAAATTTCCAACAAATACTCGCTCAACACGACTCCTCTTTTTTGTCGTATTTTCAAAGGAGGAAAAAAACAGAATATAAAACAAGGAAAACTTACAATGGCTTTTTAGGAATTAGCGACCACTTCCCAAACATGAACCCATCTCAAACAACTTAAAAGTTGAAAAATAGTACCTTTAGTTATATCGATTAGCACAACTTGCAATGGGTCACTTCGAGATACACGAGTTTTCCGAAAACACGCTAAAAACATTTCACGAGAAAGCCTAAACGTGCAAATTGCACCCTCACTACATCTCCACCTGATTTCAAGCCATTTTCCAGAAAAACGACTACGAATCATATAAACGCAAAAACGCAATTTAAAATCGAGCTTTTGAGCGATAACCCATCAATACGAAAAACCAGTAGGATATTTTAATTAAATACGAATGCGCGTGAAAAAGAGCACAGCGAGGTGAGGTGATGGAGCACTGGAGGCATTACGTACACACGACGGTGCACGTAGAAAATCGAATAATTACAGCGACCAAATAAATTACCATCCCGAGTTATCCGAATGACCGTAAATTTGGCCGTTTCGCGAATCGATAGCGACTTTGTTTTTGACGGTAAGAAGCCAGGAGGGTCGGGGTACAAAAGGGCGGCAATGGAGGTTGATTTTTCGGCTGTTGTATATTTTTCCATTACGGCGTTCCAAACTTCGTGCTGACTTCGCGGCCAAATAATTCGGAAATTTCCACGTTTCTCGATAATTGAACCGCGTACGGTTAATTAATTTCAACATAATAGCGACGTTTTACCTAGCAAACGCAGCGAGTCCGTGGAAACACGCCGGAGAAAATAACGGTTTCCCGAATTTAATTACACAGACGTACCCGGTTGCGGTAGAAATAGAAACGCTTTTGAATTTAAACGTTCCAATTTCGCTTTTAAAAATTTAATTACCACAAAGAGCTGCCGGCTGCGCGTATAACGTGCGTGCTCGACGTCGTAATTATTACGTAAAACCCTCATCTCCGCCATGAACCTCCGCACAGGGGCACACGTCAGCTAACAAATATTCGAATGCGAAAAAACTTTCATCTAGGTCGTAATTCTCTGCTTTTGAACGAAAAGAAAGACGCCATTTTGAGTCGAAGGAAACTTGAAACTGATCGAATTACCGACCATGTTAAATACTAAGCGCAATAAAGATCAAGGTTATTGGAATTAAGGAATAAGAGTCACGTTGCGGATTCATTTATTTCCTTTTCGTGATCCCTTCTTGTATCATTAGAGGCATCGTTTTCGCTAACGACGTTAAATCGTCGGAAAAAAAATAATCTGATCTTCAATTTAAAAGTTTTGCTTTGAGAGAAAGCACGAAAAAAAAATGCGAAAAAGGAGGTAAAAAATTAAGCAAATTTCATCAAACGATAGCTTCGTTACCAATGCGGCAAAAATTCGATTTTTCAAGGGATTAATTTCTTTCGCCGAAAATCGTCCTCGATTTGAACTTAATTTTTCACCAATCAAAAGTACTATTTTTCTTGATTTTTTCCTCTTTCCAAAATCCCAAAGTTTGAAAGTTTGCGTAATCTATCGTAAAATCCTTCGTTGAACTTCGCAAATAATTCCAACGAGGTAAATTCCAAAATGAAGTCAAAAAGGACAAAAGGAGACACAACGTACAATGAAATTAATTTCGTAAGATTACAAGTACACAAACTTTGAACTTTCTCAACGCGAAAATTTTCCATCCCGTGACGTAATTCAAATTGCAAAATTTAGCTAGCTTTAAATGGTAACGAGTTAGTAGCTGAAATAAGATGAAAAGGAGCAAGGCGAGGGACTTTAGAGGTATAAATTCTCAACATCACGACAATAAATCTTCCTCGGTGTTTTTTGTACAATGAAAAAGCCACGTATGTGTTTGTTTCAAGGAACAAAAGCGACTTGAATACAATAAAAGGGAAGGAGTACAATGTAGAAAATGAAAACCTCAAAATTTCGTTGTATACGAATTTTCGACGAACTAAGGACTTGCTGGAGAGTAACTATCTCAAAATTTTTTCAACTGTGAAATTCAAAGCTAATGAGAGAAAAAACGCTAGCTGGAGAATTCCAGAGACGAAAAAACCACAGAGTCAAGAACAAGAAGTACAGAAAAGGTACGAAAATACTGAAGGAAATTTTGTAATTACTCAAAAGTCAATTTCTCTGTTTTGTGAATTTTTTCAAAAGCACAATTTAACAAAATTACCCCACATAAAACCAAAAATTGGCGAAAAAGCGAAAAGAATATCTCCATGGAATTTCGAAAATCTGAAATTTACGGTAATTACCGAAAAAAGGACATATTCAGCTTCTCATCTTTCCATCTTCGCAACTCTCTCGAAAAAAAACCCAAACCCCTTCAACTACAGAATCAAACAACAACAATAACACGCCACGTTACTTCCTAGAATTGAAAATCACTCGTAATATTTCCATCAAGAAAATTCACTTCAATTATCCTCGATTTCTCAATTTCTCACATCAGCTTCTAATCTCGTTGAATTTTCCCAACACGACGAAAAGAATAAGAAACCTTGCAACGAAACACGAAAATAGAACCAGACACCTCGTCAAATTTTTCCAATTACTTCACACGACTTCGTTTCAGGCGCTTTTTCGTAATTTTCCATATTATTAAAAATTATCGAAAAACTCAAGACATTCGACTTTTCTTCTCACAAAACCATACAACGTCGGAATAATAATTTTTATGCAAATTGGATTCCTTATTATTCTCGGAAAATATTTTCCTTCGTGGCGCTGAAAAAAAAAACCATTTCTTGGAATTTTTCTATATTATATTCGCTAAAAATTACACCGTTGTTTTCCTCGCATAAGTTCAAAAAAAAAGGAAGGGAAAATCGATTTTTCTTACCGTAAAAAATTCCATCATTTTATCAACTCTAAGAAAAGCACGAAAAATGTGAAAATTCTTCAAAAACTGGAACATTTTTCATATTTTTTTTTTTCACAAAAAAGCGATGTTGTTCTGATCGGAAAACTCGCGTTTGGTATCTTTTGTTAAATTTCTTCCAAAAGTTTCATCTTCAAAGCGGTAAAAAGTTGGTTGCGGTTTTAGTTTTGGCAACCAACACGTTATCATTGTTTTTACCGCCGAAGGGAGACGTTTGGGGGTTGGGCTCATAATAAAATTCTTTATGCATTGTATTTCCACTACTTTGATATTATTTGTTAAATATTTCGTACCTGGATATTCTTCACAATATTTACAATTTTCGGGGAAATTCCAATTTTTTCTTTTACAAAGTTTTAGCCTTTAAAGCTCGCAATATCATTTTCACGCCTTTTCCCAAAATCAGATCATATCTTCGAGAAAAGAAAACCCCGACGAGAGAAAAACTCCGGTACGCTTTGAGAATAATCAAAGAAGCCGTTGAAAAGCCGATTAACACGAGTGCCAAGTTCAACTAAACACTTCGCACCTTTCTTCTTTTGTGTTTTTCGTACAGAAAAAAAAAAGGAAAACGTTACGTAATCGATAGTCGAGCCAAGGTAGAAAGAATTTCCAAAAAAAGGAGTAAAATTCCATCGAAACTCAACGCCGAAGAATTACACCTTCGGATAAACTCATATTCAAGCGTTTAAATACTTCAAGACAAAATGCCCAGCACACTTTAGGACGCCGGTCATCGAGAATGACCTAATTTATGAGATAAAATCTCAAAAATAACCCCATCGAAGATCGAGCTCACATTTACACAATTTCACCAGCCAAATGGAAAATTCGCAACTCGCTACTGGATCTCGTTTCACGTTGAAAAAAGCAACCCCAATAGCAAAGGATGAAAAACAACAAAAACAATACATACTTGATACTTGCACGTGTTCCAGGTCCATTGTAAATTCCACTTTATTCTGAAAACGCGATAAACACTCTAAACCTCAAAACACTCCGATAACGTAAAAACTCCATGGTTCGGATCGGTGAAAAACGTACATACAATTCGGGGATGAAAAAAATTCGAACCGCGTTATAATTGCATAAATATGTACACGATGAAATACACAGTAAAATTATCGTATTCGCGGGAAATTCACAGCGGCCTGGTGTAAAGCTATCGTAACGACTGTTATTGGGAAAGATTCACGCGTGGATTTCGCCTTTACCGTAGGGTGGCAAAAGCCGCTCCTTCGACCCCCGTGAAAAAGGCAACCGTTTCAGGGGTAATTCTCCCCACCACCGGTGAAAAATATTTCCCGCGAGAAGCATTATCTGTCACAATTCAAAAACGCGCTGCTGGCCTCGGTCTGTACGCGGCGGTGGAAAAAAAGGAAGCATTTTTTCTTTCATTAATTCGCCTCTATTGATACGAAGCGAACCTACGTCCTTGGTACGAATCATTTCCCATTGTGTTCGCGCTTAAACGGGCGTAATTTTTAATATCTCGATTAATCGCGATGCTTCGTCGAAAGCTCGGCCTAAGATGATGAGGGAGGGCCAAGGTGGAAATTTTCGGTTAACGAAAGTACGACGACGACGACGCACACGGTGGGGTTCGCTTCTTGGTAAGGTCTATGGTTCCGTTTCTCTGTTTTCTGCTACGGCCGCGGCGGCAGTGCGGTTGTGTTCAATTCGGGTGTGTAGGGTGTATTTTCGTCGTCGTTTGTACTACTCGACGAGTAGTTTACTTGAACTTAGCTACGTAGGTGGGTCATTCACTGAGCGTATACGATACACGATCGAACGTCGTCGTTCACAGCCATTGTACTCTCTACACATATACAAGGTTTATGGGTAAAAACCAGCGAACGCAACACATCACACCGGTATTTTACGTGTATAAACCCTTCGTTCGCCGTCGTCGTTCGTCTACGTTATATAAATTATGCAACGTAGCGTTCTCGAAAAGCAGAAAAAACCTTCGGAGCTACGCGCGTATTGTACCTTCGCTTTCCGTACAAAAGTTTCTCACGACGAATAGCTCGATTCGTGTTAAAGGGTTGACTAACTCGACCTGTGAAATCGTACGAAACATATACGAAACGAATTTATCTTGAATTGTATCGTTTTAAAATGTCCGTAATTCTAGAACGACATCGATTTCGGAAAGTTGACTGGGGAATTATAACGCCCAATGCAGTTGGTAACACTGTTTTCGTAAATAACGCTCTTTCGAAAAGTAAAGTTTTCCATGAATACCTTTTCTTTTCCACTACCAAGCTAGGAAAACTTTCCTTCAAGGAATTTTATTATTTCGATACAAATTGTTTTTTAAGAAATGAAAATTATATCGAACGAATCGTTCCAGGGAACGATATAACGTGGTTGTTTGAACATAGCACAATACGATGAAACTTTTTCAAAAAGGAATCATATTGTTAGCTAATAATTTATTTGCATGACTGAACGATTTGAAAACAAAAATGATTCATGAAAGAGTCATCAAAAAAGATTCGTTTGCGAACGATTTGTAATTTCTGTTTATTGCGATTTGCATTGTTGGAACGATTACTCGAAAATTTGGATTTAGAAAAGATTCATAGATTCAACCGAACCGATCGTTCGCGAATGAAACAAAAAGTAAATCTTTATACACCAGTGAGTTAATTTTCAAGCTATGTAACTTCATACAAATCGAGTCGTGAACGAATTGTTCAAAAAAAGTGATTCAGAAGTTCGCGAACGACTCGTTACTTTTCTCCATTCTGACTCGCATCGTCAAAACGTTTACTCAAAAATTCAAATTCGGGAAAAAATCGTTCGCAAATGATTCAGAGCAAAAAGGTCGTTCGCGAACGACTCGTTACTTTTCTCCATTTTGACTCGCATCGTCAACACGTTTACTCAAAAATTCAAATTCGGGAAAAAATCATTCGAACGAATCGTTCGCAAATGATTCAGAGCAAAAAGGTCGTTCGCGAACGCAACAAGAAGTAAATTTTCATACCCCAATGAATTAATTTTCAAGTTGAGCCGTGAACGAATTGTTCAAAAAAAGTGATTCAGAAGTTCGTGAACGATTCGTAAAGATTAATTTAAACAGAACAGAAAAATTGTGGTCGTTCGCGGATGATTCATCCAAAGCATGGAATATTTCATTCAAATGTAATTCAGAAATATACCATATCTCATTGTGACAAGTTACAAAATCAATAAAACAATTCGTTCACGAACGATTCATGTGATAAATTTGGAAAATTTCGTTCTTCTGCTTGAAAACTTGTCAAATTTTGATATCTAGTGAACGATTTGTTTAACAAATGAGAAATCCATATCAAACAAGTGAATATTCTTCCAGCGCACAAATGTAATCGAAATGTACCCCAACAGTGTTACCAAATTCACCGAATACACGAAAAATCTACCAAAACCTCGCCCTCTGACGTCGTTCGTCGCACATTTCGCGCATCTACAATGCCATTTCGGTCCAGGAGAAAAAAACCCTCCAACATGGGAAATCTTTTGGTTAAACCCGCGCTAATAAATAATCCAACCTTAGGGTACCCTCAACGCGGATATTTTTGGCTACGTTTCAGTTTCGCTGGCCAAACACAATGTCCAAAACGACCTATTTCGGTACACAAACGAAAAAGTTCCTGGCGAAACATGTTAAATGCACTATTCGGCAATAAAATTTACTCAAAGTTAAGAAAACAGTAGGAAAAACCGAACACGGTCTCGTAAATCGTAATAGGTACGCTGAATGTGTCGAGCCCATTAAGCTGTTGCTGTTCCGATGAAAGTTTTTCATTAACGTCGTAAAGTATCGTTTAATTATACGTTTTATGCGCTCGTTTAAAGCCCTAGTCTTCGTAACCGCCGCCATATTCGGTTTATTCGAATAGATTTATACGATCGTTTGAATAACTAATACGAGATAGCTTCGGAGACGCTTTTTGTTTTTGGCTTTACGCAGTTTTGTATCCGTCATAGAAAGCTCGTGATATACGTAAATATACGCGCCAGTAATTATGTCTGTGTATAAATCGACGACGAAATCGAATCGTATTATGAATCATAGACAAGGTTTCGATTAAATAAATACGTATATAACGTGTAACACCTAAGTAAATACACCGATGGTTTCTGGTATTGTAACGTTACCATACGCAGAGGCACATTTAGTAGCCTAAATTTGCCTATTACAAGGTTATCGTTCAAAACAACCACCCGAGAGAACCCCTAATGAAAGGACAACGCGTCTTCATCCTCGTGGCAAACCCTTGCTAAGCATTTTTACGCAGAAGAAAAAAATACGAGATTTACCATCTCTCCTACATTATCATCTTTTTCGGATTCGTGATCGGATTCTTCTTCGGTTTCCGATTCTTCGGCAATCTCCGTCAAACCTGATTTACTCGACTCAGTCGAACTGTCTTGGACATCTTCGCCATTTTCGACACCTCCGGCATCTCTGAGACCTTCGACATCCTCGACAACTTCGTCTTCGATGGCGGATTTCTCTTCAACAACTTCCGTATCTGGTTGACTTTCCGGTACATCTTCGCGGATCTCTTGCTCATCGTCTGCAGTTGATACCTCAACATCATCCATTTCACTCCGGTCGTCCGACGGTCCCGATGAAAGCATCGAGTACACGTAAGAACGAACCGTGTAATATACGGGGATCGAGATTCACGAAAAAATCACACAACGCGCATACGACCGAACTGTCGGCAAATTCGTAGCCGAATAATTAACGTGGTAAGTACAGCTTTTTCATTACCGCATCCGATCATCGGAAATCTGGTCGAGCGATTAAATTTTCCAATGTTTGCCGCGTCGCTGTGGCAGACAAACGACTTCTCGTGAATTTAAAATTCGCCAGTTGGCGGAAATGCGATTGTGATAAGAACGTAGAGCTTTATAGAGGGGCACGTGACGTCGAAGGTTCGTCAAATACGAAGGATATGTTTTTCATTACGTTTCGCGACGATTTCAATATCAATCGATGTAATTTTCGACGTCGATTTTAGAAGGTTGCGATAGACGTTAATGAAAAAAAGAGAGAAACCGCAGCAAAGAATTTCAAAACATTCCATCAAAACAATTCGTCAGTAATATTTCGTTAAACAATTTAAATCATATAACAAAAAAATAAACCGAAAAAAATCCCGAAACAAAAAATTCCACATGAAAAAAAAAACAAAAAAAATCCAAAATAGAATTAATTTCCCCTCAAGTACCAAAAAATATCAATCTCACGATCCCTTCGACCTCATCGACGACCACACCCTTCTCAAACTTCAGACCCACTGTTTTTATGGAATACGCCGATAGAATGAAATAAAACCCATTTCATCTTTAGCTCCGATATTCGACTAGATAACTCGTAAAATGCAAATTTAAAGGCTAAAGTTTATATACGACGTCGAACGGAGCTCGTAAAAGGCTTTTGATGATTTCCAAATGCCTCAGTCGCCAGAAGCGAGAAATCCTCGACATACGCGAGCCTTTCGAATTGATTCGTACGAGACACGACGTCGCCTTTTACGATAAAAAACAATGGCGGAAAAAACTCGAAATAAATTACCTCTTTAGACGTTCGCCTTTCGGACGAGACGAAAATTTTAACGAAAATACAAAAAATACCAAGTTCAACAATGAAAAATACCTCCTTACATGGAAAATTCCACTGGGTGTACTCATATCGTAATTAATTTCCGTTGATAAAAGAAAATCGATACTTATTTTATAAATCTTTTGTGAAATTTTCAACAAAAAAAAAATTTCCAACATCAAGGATAAATTTGGTCGAGTTTCTTAATGAAACCTACCATGATTTAGGAAGACATTAGAAAGCCCAGATACGAGAGGAAAATACTCGTAGGTAATGAAAATTCCAAACTGAAATAAACAAGTGACCATCGTAAAGAAAAGCAAAAGAACAAAACAACTTTAAGCTCGAACGGTATTTCGAGATCATAAAGTAGTACTACAAGTCGTCTTGGCTAAAATACGCGATGTTTCATCGATTTCGCCGATTTAATTGGTCGGAAAACTGGAGCGTAAATTAATTATGTAGTATACCGAGTGTCCTAATCAAAGCGTTTCGCTTCAAATTGATGATAATGCAACACAGAGTGCACATCAAGATTACATTTGCCTATGTCTTTCATGAAAGGAGGTATTTATTACTTCATCGATGTTGTTGAATAATTTTCGTAAAATCAGGGGCATAACTGAGTAATTTTTCAAGGGGGACAGAAAGAGGGGGTATTTCGGAAAATGCTAACTTTCTTATGTGAAATTAGACTGACTATTTTTCGAAAAAATTACAATTTTGCAATGCTTTTTTTTAAATTTCTGGAGTAAAATTACACACAAATTTTTAAAAAATTACAATTTTTCAATTTTTTTTAAACCTCGTGTGAAATTACGGACTAATTTTAGAAAAAATTACAATTTCTCAAATACATTATTCAAAAATGGTATTTTTCTAATTTTCATTGAGAAAAAAATCATAATTTTCAGGCATTTAAATTGAAAAAATTTTTTCAAAATAAAGAAAAAATTACTTAAGCGGAGCGATGGAGCAAGAGAGAAAATTTTTTCGTTTCATCATAAAACTGTGAAATTTTCATAATTTTTAAAGAACTTTTTACGCGCAGTTTGTTGTAAAATCATGGAAATCTTCACAAAAAAAATCATACAACACCCAAATATTTTCCTCAAAACAGACAATTTGCAAACGATATTTTTTCAGTTTCAAACCTTTAATCCATTTGGTTACTTTTGATTTCGGAAAATTACTACAGATATTTTTTCTTAACGAATTGAATGGAGAAATTTTCACCGCTTTTTGGCGCCTTAAATTCCAAAACCGAGGCAGAACATCGTACAAACTAATCTTCAAAATTAGTTGAATTTGCAAAATGTAATGCGATTTGCTCAACCGTGAAATTGCAGGAGCCACCAAATAAGAAAATTTTTCATTAGGTTTATTTTCATTTCTATCGTCGAAAAATTTACGTGTTCATTTTGGGTTACTTCATTATCTCCCCAAACATTACGAAAGTCGATCTTCTAATTCGATACATGAATATTGCGAATTCGTCATTTATTCAATCTCTTTGAAAATTCAAGGCAGCGCAACCATAACCCGATTTCATTTTCGGGATAAAAATTCGTCAAAAAATCTTCTAAAACAAATAATCCAATTTTCTGCACTCTCCAAACTCCACGTTCGCGAACACTTTGCGCAATTTCCCAACAATTCGAGTAAAATTTACGTCGCTCTTATCGGACAATTTGGGCGGAAAACGTTACGGAGAAAAATACAGGTAATTTTTCTCGGGCTTAAATTCGTATAGTATCATCGAGCTCTTTAATACACCCATCGTATAAACTCGCACGTTTGAAAAAAGCTTTCAACGTGGGTGTGGTCTGAAGCGCAAGCGGGGAGGAAAAGCGAAGAAAAATCTTCGTCGATTTTTCGTCACTATTTCGCCTCGTTCTTATATTAAATATGAATACGAGCTTATTTGCACGTATTAAACGTTCAACAGCTTGGAATTTCTCATCTAGCGAGCACTTTATATTCAAAAGGGTAAACCGCGTAGAAGGTGTAAAATTTCACCGTGCTCTACACGTCGAATTCGTATATTAGGAATTCCAAAGTCGAGCTTTATTACGTCGTAATGACGTTAACGCGGTTAAAGACGATCGTATAAAAATCCGCGTAACTTTTAACCAGCTTAATTAATTCGCATTTGATATCGCACCGTCGTAACACATCAAATATACCCAAACCAAGTATCGTAATTCCACTAAGCTCCCATTTCACGTAACAAATATCTACCCTAAGGTGATCATTTCAATTTCACAATAATCGCATTAGTGGTCGTGCATATAACACTAACACATTTAAACCTGAAAAGATAACTTCTGACAAACTTGCATCGGTCGATTTAAAAACCAATCGACATATTCTAATAATAAATTACTCGTATTTGCATTTTTTTTTCAATCTCTCGCATCACGAGAAAGCACCTCAGATTATATAATTAGATAAGCGACGCGACGGGACAACTCGATTATTTTTCTCAACCTTGTAAACATTTCTCTATCACGTGCTCCGACAACTGAATACGACGATCTCAAGTCGGCTGGAAATAACGCCAAATTCTATCGAGCTTTGAAATACAAATGGTAATTCGCGATCAAAAAGAATTCGTTTCCTAACAACTTAATGCCAGTTCCGGGCTATAAAAGCCACGCCTTTGTGGTTATATATCCCGATTTATGGTATCGCGAATAAATTAACCGAGATAATTTATCGGCTGCGAATAGTCGAACGAGGGTGTGCTGTATCGAGGGGTTTTTTCGCGTCGTATTTTATTCGTTGTTTTCCTCGTTTCTTGGAAAAAATTACGAGATGAATATTCCACTATTTGCACACGTCGATTAGAGGTTTTTTTTTCAACGAGGAATTTAATCTTTACATATAGAAGCCTCGTTTAAACGTGGAGAAATTTTATGAATTTTCTCAAGGCTGGTAAACTAGTTTGAGTACTTTCGAACGGTTTAGTTCTACGTTATTTTATAAACTTCGACGAAGTAAAAATACTTTAAAATTGTAAAAATACAAAATAGTTACAAAATCGACCGAAAAAGTAAACAGAACATTAAATTTTTCCATCATCAATAAGAGGAGGTAATGGGGATAAAGCAGTATCATATTTGGCGAATTAATTTAATTTATTTCCGAAAGAACTGGAAATATGTGAAAACAACGATTCATAGTGTTACCAATTACTTACTCTTTCAAATTTATTACATAATAAAATTTTTCATTTGGCTAATAAAAGTTTTAAGTTTGAAATAGATAAGGAGATATTTCACGATTTTCTTCCATAATGTGACTGGTTAGATAGCTCTTTTCCAAAAAGACGTCCGAAAATGAACTTTTTTTCCAGTTTATACACCTACAAGTCTAAACGATGAAAAAACATAAACGATTTACTACAATGTTGCCAAATATTATTCAAATCCGAAAAGCAATGAAGCATTAATATTCATAAAATCTAAAATCCCCGCAACGTTATGAAAAACTATTGAACGCAGGTATTCCATTTTTTTTTTGAAATATTTATGTGTAGTTAAGAAGAGGGGAGAGGGGAGGGGGAAGTATGATGGTAAAATAAATAAAATTGAGAACGCTGCAAGCCATCGCAGAAAATAAAGTCCAAACGATTTAAGCTCAAATAAATGGCCAAAAAACTTCGGAAAATTGTGTTATACGAAAAAACTGTAATGAAAAAAATTCGGTAATCGATTCTTTAAAACTTTTGTTTCAACATTTTTTTCATTTTACTGGAATTTTCAGGAAAATAGTGGTAACATTTGTTAAAATTATTTCAAAGAAATACAAATTATCGCAGAAAAATATTTCTCTATTTTTAAGTTTTTCATTTAAAGTCCATAACAGGATTTTTCGTGCATCAAGTTTCAACTTCATAGAATTATTTTGCTAACAAATTATTGGAAATGAAATGCGCGAGTCACGTTTTCTACTTAAACAGTGGTTCCAAAATTTTACTAGATTTTCTTCGAAAAATAATACATTTAAATCGCTTTAATGCGTTTTATGGGTCATAGGTTAATTTTATAAAAAATTAGTTGAAACAAAAGTTGTTTAAAATTTACCAAGGTACATTTTTTGTTAGAAAATTTTTTTCAAATTTTTTCAAATTTTAGAGATACAACGAAAAATTGAATTCACTGCAATAAATTTGTTCATTAAATAAATAAATAAATAAATATCTTTATATAAGACATTCTACTAATTTGCTCATTAAATAAATAAATAAATAAATAAATATCTCCATATAAGACATTCTACTGTGTCTGAACTAAGATGCCAAATACTTTTTATGTGCAATTTTTTCTCGATTTACATAATGTGGATAATTCACATAGCAACGGGTTGCAGCATCTTTTCCAGTGATTCGTTCTGTTTACTTCTTCAGAATTTCGAATAAATCGTTTGACTCAAAATTGACCAAAATTACTCGAATATAAACTCTAAAACGAAAAATAACACGACAACGATACGCACACCGGACCGTTATCATCTTCGTGATTGAAACAAGAGGGGAAAACATAACCATAGATCTATGACTTATTCTACTTCAACAACTACAACCTACCTCGCAAATACTTACGTTTAATTGATGAACAATTTTATTATACGCGTTATGCCACCGATTCCTGGCTCTCATACGCCTCATCTCAGCGCTATTTTCTTCCTTCTGCAACGAAGACTTGCGCGGTTCAGGTTGCACGATCTCTAATTTATCCATAACAAAGTTATCATTTTCATTCTCGATCAAAGAACCATCATTAGGTAACGAGTTGGTTTCGCCGATAGACGATTTGTGTTGAGGATACGACGAATGATACGAATCAGCGGTATGGTCGGCCATGGAGGAATCATTGAAGTGATCGATTTCCGAGGTAGGTGAGGTTTTGCCAATATCTTCGTGGTAGCTCTCGAGCGAATTCTCTTTATCGTAGGTTTCCTGCGTATCGTGATCTTTCTCTTGACTAAGATAATTCATCGAACGAGGCGATAAGCTCGAAGAATTCACCGGCGACACGAGCGTAGCGTCGTCGTCTTCGTTGTAATCCTCTTCTAGTATACTATCGATGCGATTATTGTAAAAAGACGGTTTCGCGAAGCCGTTATGGGCGGAGGTCACAGGTTCGGGTGGTTCTTGATGAGGTAAAGGTTGAGCGGCCGCTTCATAGCTTTCGTAATCCTCTTCGGGTAGCTCGTTATAAGTCCAATCGAACTGCTCGGTGAAGCTATTTGATTGTCTAGTCAGCGGCGAGGTTTTAACGCGAGATTGAAACATTTCGCGACGATTCGCATCATACGTATCAACCGGTGGGTCTTTTTCAAACGGTGAACACAATTTTTTCACGTAACTGCGAACCGAAGCTCGACGCCCGGTTTGGTTATTGTTAATATCGTCGTCGTTGCCGTCGACTAGCTCGCCGTCGTCGCGCTTCGTTTCGTAATCGTCGTAATCGTAGTAATCACTAGGATAGGTCCCTTCGTCGTTAACGTAGTCGCCGTATTCTTCGGCTTCTTCGTTGCTACAATAATCGTCGTTAATTCTAGTAAAATTATTATCGCTAGTTTCGTTGGTTCTTCTATACCTATGTATCGAATTAGTTTTACAATAAGTCTTTTGGTTACGTTGTGCAGTCGTTGAATTATCAGAATACTGATAAATGGACGCCGAATCGTCGCTGTGCTGATCGCGATAATCGAACGAGGTGCTTTTACTGGCCGACAAACACGGCGACAGCGTCGGCGAGTCGATGTATATGGAAGGCACTCGCGGCGAATACGCATCCCCGTTTTTATCCTTGTACTGATCGTAGTAGTGATTATTTCGGGCATAACTTGGCGACGATTTTTTACCACTGGGCGTCGAATCGTACGACGGAATGCTGGGTAGGATGCGTTTCGTCGTCGGCGGAGATTGCACGTATACGTAGCTATTCTCGTAGTACCGGCCGTCGTCCGGTTCATCGTCCACTTCGTCCACCTCGTCTTCCTCTAGTTCGTCTTCCTCGTAGCTGCCGTCGTGATTGTACATCTGCGAATTTTTCAACGTTGATTAATTCGTGTCTTTGAAACAATTCAACAACACTCAACATACAAACGAAAAATATACAATTTTGATACAAATAAAATAATACGAGTACAATAAGCTGACGTCGTCGGAACCAAAATGGCTTCTATGCAAGAATCCCATTACCGATGAATTTCCACCACAATGAAAATAAAAAAAGAGGTATTCAGAAAGAAACGCTACCATTGAATAGACAAACGTGATCATGGTATTTGTCGGCCTGGAAAACATCTCGACCAGCGCTCGAAAGCCAGCGAAATATCTTTTCAAGTATAAACTGGTTAGAATTCGGAAATTAACGCGAATAGTGGCAGCATCGGTGAGAGGCTTCGCGGATTAGAGAAGACAGGGATCAACGTAACAGTCTACGTTGATCTTCCAAATTATTCAATGGACACGGCACACCATGCCAGACACTGATATGAAAAGGAGGGAGGAGGGGTGAGGGTTGACATCTCGTTCGAAGTGCAATGACTCGAATTTTTAGCAAAGAATTCATCTTTCTGATGTAAACGGTTTTAAGAAGATAATGGCGGACTGGACCTAATCGACGACCTTATTTCATATTCTACAAATTCATGACGTCATCGTGTTGAAAATTACGACTATCAGAGAGATAAGACCAACACAAATATTGTTAGTACCTGCCAAAATTCTGGTTGGCTACAACATGACGTCATCAATTGTTATCATTTGTCCGAACCGAGAGCGTCTTTGAGAAATAATACGAACAATAGTTCGCTAATCCTGGTTAAAATTTGCCAAAAATTTCGCATTCGAATTATCCAATGACGTCATCATACATTAAAAAATACATTAATATTCATTCACGATGAAAAAAATCATCAGGCAGCCGAATTTCGTGTACGTTTAATTGTTCATACTGTGCGTATATCTCAAAAAAAAAACTCCACTACCACATCTCCTCACCTCAATTAAAATTTTTCTAATATCAGCCCAAACCGTATCGAAACTTCTCAAAAACCTGTAATTATTGTAAAATCTCGACCATAAATTAAAACATACTAATTTACGTCAAGAACGGGCACTTAGGAATTCACAATGGCGAATCGAGAAAAGAAAACTACAAAACGGAACATGAAAATTCCAGTTATCTCCAAACACCGTTTGGATTATATCACAATTGAAGGTCGTCGAAAATCGACGGAATAATTCCCCAATTGGATTTCTTTGTACGATGCAAACGGTCGGAAAAAACTCGCCCGTTCTCATTTCTACGTCCGAAGGACAATTACCGCGGAATCGAACCGGACGAAACAATTTGGACGCGTTCGAAATTACGTCGCGTTAATTACGCCGGATTTAGAAAACGAAAACAATGCGGGTGGTGACAAAGTGTGGAAAAAAATCGTACGTAAAAGCTCGTTTCCATAAACACGATCGCAGGTAAAACAACGAGGAAATTGTTCATGGCTTTTCAAGGATCGTGTAATATCGGATTGATAAAATGTAAATTCGTCTATAATTAAATTGCTAATTACGTCGCGGCGTTTAGACGTTCGAGAGGGACGACGCCGAACTTTAACCTTGTACTTACTTTTGTATCGTTTTCAGTTCCTTTAACGTGGGAAGACTGATGATACGAAAATCCGTATCCGTCGTCCGGCGGCCCGTAATCGTGATGGCTGTTACGATACACCTCGTCCACCGGCTCCTCGGCGTACTCGTCGCTGACCCATTGCTCGTCCGCGTCGTCGATTTGGTTTTCGTAGCTGGACATAAAACAATACCTCAAATTACTCGATCTTCTCCAAGGTACTTATTCGTATTCGGGTCGCGAACGAGTCCATTCGTAATTATTAATATCACCCCTTATGCTATATCAGGTACCATCGACGATATAATTAAATCGACACCTGCGTAATTTAAATGGACGCTAATTTAACACGTATACGGAGCTAGGATAATATAACGGTGATTGAATTCGTAATTCGTTCGCCCACAGGGCCCGCACCAGCGTAATCGGATTTTCATTCGAATCGGACATTCGCATCGTGGCCATGAATCGACATAGCAAACAAGAGGAAACCATCGAGAGGGAAAAAATCGATAAACCCATCGGTTCATCAACTCTAACGTACTTGGATCGTTTACTGTAAGAATTCGACGCTTTGTAGCTATCCGACTGCTCGTAATCGCCGTAATACTGCTCGTTTCGCTCGTCGTGACTGTATTGCTCCTTTTCCAGACTTTTCTCCGAAGCTGCAAACATATTTAAATTAATAAGATCGTCGGAAAATTGAAAATACCAAGAAAAAAGTACATATTCGAGAAATGTACGAAATCGAAGCTTCCATAGTCGGTTCTGAAATTGTAAAAACCCAACTTGAAAATAAATCATCGTAATATGCAGGTACGTATTTTTGCCCTTGACATCGGTCTCGTACTTGTATACGCGGTTGTACGCAATTTCGCAAAAATTCTCTGGAGAAATGGAGTTTACTCTACCAAACAAAGTTATACGAGCTTGGCGTTTCGAATTGTTTACCGACGCCGTCGTAGTATTGTAATTTTACTACGTCAAAGCAGCGATTTTAATGACTTTGAGGTGACTTTTGATTGGTTTTTTGGATATTCGACCTTGACAATTGGCGAGATTTCGAGGTGATTTTCGAAGGGTATTTGATTTTGGTAAATTAAAAGTTGATCTCTACGGGGAAGTACTTTTGAACCGAGAGGGAATTGGTTAATTTTAATTTTTACGCCTTACCGCTCCCTCCTTCCTTCCGCTTCTATCGTATGATAATGGAACTTCGTAATTACGATTTGATTATTTTTTTCTCATTTTTTTAAATACAAAATAATTAATTTTCTCATTTTTTATCAAAAATCTGACATCCCAGGAGACAGTTGAAGTAATAATCGCTGCAATTGAAAAAGCTACTTATAAAAAAATCTAATAAAGAAAAGATAATATGCAAAACCAAAGAAAAGTGGCTTTTCTCCACCTTTCCACAGCTATAAACTCGACATTTATCGTCTATCCCATTACTAGTATTTTCTCATTTGAAAATTCACGTTTTATCAAGTTTTTAGTGATTTCCTCAGTTCGTTTCATTTTCATAGTTTCTACGTTTTTTTTTCTCGTTTATTTTTTCAATCACAAGTTGATTTTTTCCTACGATTTTAATAAAGTGTAAAACAATCAATAACCAACAATTTTCCCAAATCTCCAAGGAAAAAATTGACAAATTTTTCAGCTTTTACCCCCTCTCCCCCTCAGCAACTTATCGACAACTATTTTTAATTATTTGATTCTCCAAATATTTTTACAGTTTTTGGTACATGCCAAAATAATCATCTCAATTTTTTTCCAATCGAAATTCACTTATTTTTTTTTTAATTTCAATAAAATTGAAGTGATCAACCGTTGTAACTTGAGGTAATTTTGTAAGCAAATACTCTGCAAGTCCGCATATTTTGATTTGCATAAAATCAGTAGTCAAAGCAATAACGCATTTTCAAAGTTACCCCAATTGACGATTTTTTTATTCAAATTCGTCAAAAAAACGATCAAAATTAGGAGAGAAAAACGAATAACTCGAGGAATACCCCTTACCCCTCCCTCTAACTGTAATAAGACATTTTGCTGTTACATTTAAAAAATCCCCATTCTTTGTCGATTTATAAATTACCATATTATTATGCAAAAATATAACTGATTATTTAAGTTTTCGCGTTATATTTCAAAAATAATGCAACTTGAAAAAAATTTTACTCCTGTGATTTGAAAGATATGCGACTTGAATAGCATGAACGACCTCGGAAGTTTCATAAAAATTGAAACACACTGTATGTATGTATCACTAACACATACTCATTTGCTTTCTGTAATCACTAATCATCGCCATTTTGTTTTTCTATTTTTTGGGGGGGAGGGGTGGAGGGGGGAAGGAGAGAGAATTTCCCGGTCAATTTTTTAATAAAGTTCACAATGTCAAATAATTTAGATTTCATTCTCGTTATCTTCATCCAATTTACGAGGTAATTCTGAATCGGAGGAGTTCCTATAGTCACAGGGATAAGACCCCGGAAGACCTTATGATGTACAAATTTGACGACGAATTGAGTTACTGATTTTGAACCAAGGCATTGACATGCTTAACTCAATATTCCACAAATATCATTTATGTAAAGGCGATTTCGACAATTCACCGACCCTAAGTACCCATTCAATTACTCGTAATGCGTTCAGAATTCAGAACCAACACAAACTCCCACATTTCGATGCATATCTCGACTCTGCACTTAGCATCAATCAAAAATACCCACATTCGTAACACGACCGCCGATCGATGTGATTGCTCGTTTCCGAATACGAATAATCCAAATCGCTGCGAACGTTTTCAGACGACGATGACCGATACCCATCTTGATAATTATCGTACCTGTACCATTCGTCGCTGAAACAAAAATAAAAAACACGTCAATACGGGAAGAAATGCGACTAGGTAAGCGGACGCTGTACGACAGAGGCCGTAGTCGATTCTTAGAACTAAATTATCCATTAAAGCCGAAACACAACGAGAGATATAAAAAACACGCAATTTTCTCACCGTCGCAGACCTTGACTAAAGATTAAAATTTTCATAATTAAAGGTTCTCGTTCGCTTCAATGTATAAAGCGTACGATACGTTCAGGAAAAAACAAGTTAAAAGAGACGGATATCGAAAAAGTAGTAAAATTCTCGGACCTTGAATAGAACGAAATTCGTAATCCGGATTTTAATCCAGAGACATGCTGTCTACTGTGTATTACCTAGGCTCGGCGGATATGGAAGCCGGTGTACTCTTATTTGAAACCGATTCGTTGACTCTTCTCGATGTACTAGATGGATAATACTCTTCGACGTTTTCATTCTCCACATTACCATGCTCTACTCTTCGATCTGCGCAAAAAAACAAATTAAAATGAAAACCGAGCAACGGAGACATTGACGCGACCATAAACATCCCTTATCTTTTGGGCCACGTCGTTTTCGTGCATTCAAATAGCCCACTTAAACGGTTTTAATAATAATGCGTTATGTGCAACCGCTACGTGTATTTTTTTCGTTAAATTTCTCGCGCCAACACGTTACGCGATTGCGGGCGACGGTATTGCTTGAAATATCATCTCGTTTGCCCGAAAATTACCCCTAAATGACGTCATTACCGTACCTATAAATTTTCACCCTTAAGTAACATCTATACGAAAATTTAATGACTCCCTTGATTCATTTTTTGTACGCACGGTTCGTCTTTTATCTCGTTCTGCGAGCTGCTTTTTTCGTCGATGATTTTACGCAATAAATCAAAATTACGTAATCGCCTATAGCAAAGTGTTCCATTTCTGAGCAACTTGGCGATATTTTTCGAAAATGAAAAAGAAAAAAACCTGTTACACCGAAAATATGGCATCGGTAATTTTTTATGAAAGAAAATACCGCGGAAGGAGGTAAAGATTTTATAGATACCATCTGACCTACATCAAGGGTATCTCTCGATAGAAACGTTTTGAGGATGAAGGACGTAGAGAAAGATGTAGTTTTTTGCTGAAAAATTACTATTCGGTAGCCTAAAGCTGCACGAGCAATTGGGATAAGATATTTCATCACTAATTGATTGAGACCTCAAAAAATCGGGGCTCTAAAGAGAAGTGTTCCCCATACTAACATGAGGTCTCATCCCCATTGTGTCATTTGCTGCAACAAAATCCAAAATGGCGTACATCAGGTGACGCTTTGAAGAAACGCTGAAAACTAGATAATTTCTAAATAGTATGTGAAAAAAAACTGTTTTTGAATTTTCACACGAAAATTCCGACGATTTTTGGAAATTTTTCGCGCTTTGTAATTTGTAGAAAAATTAATTTCCACTTTTTTGGTAACAACTTAATTGAATTTTGATTATTTTTATGGCCATAAAGCTCATTTTCTCACTGATTTTCAGCTCTCTCCAATGTTTTGCAACCTTGAATTAAAATTACTGCAAAATTGAATTAAAAACTCTAATTTTTTTGTGAATTTTGAATTCGCCAAATTTTTTCCTCAGTCTACAATTGTTATTACATCTTTGAAAAGAGGAAAAAATTCTACAAACTCGAAATTTACAAAAAATTCCGAGTTTCTAGTTCTGTTTTGAAGTAATTGTAGCATGAAGTTGCAAAACAAACATCACCTCGAAAAATCGCCTCAAGCCTTAGCTGCTGTACATGGCGAAAATTTAAATAAAAAAAA